>PISX010004698.1:5108-117576 GCA_004024625.1 Mellivora capensis | reverse complement strand
GAGAGTTTCTCTAGAATTATAAATCCTCATTCTTACTATCAGGTGTCTCGAGGACTTTCAAGAATCTAAAATCTTGGGGGGGGGGGGACCTTTCTGCCTCAAGTACATGAACACTGGTTCCATTCACGAGGTTGGGAAAATTTTCATGTAGAACTTATTCCACTATATCTTCTAGACTTCTCTCTTTCTCCTCCCCTTCAGGGGTTCCAATAATTCTGACTTTGGAACGTTTCATGGCATCATTTATTTCCCTAGTTCTATTTTTGTGGTTTCTAAGCTTTTTTTCCAGGCTTCCTCCTGATCCTTTCTCTCTATCTGTTTGTCCTCCAGATCACTAATTCTATCTTCTGTCTCAGTTACCCTAGCTTTTAGGGAATTTAGATTAGATTGGAACTCATTGAGAGCATTGTGAACATCATCCCTGGTGGCTTTCAGTTCTACCCTAATCAATTCCATTTGGTCATCCATGGCTTTCTCCAACCTAGCTATTGCCTGGATAATTGTTAGCCTGAATTCCTTTTCTGACATATTGTCTATGTCGGTAGCCATTAGCTCTGTTGCAGAAGGCCCATCCTCTGAATTTTTCTTCTGTTGGGCATTCCTCCCCCTAGTCATTTTGGTGATAGATGGCTGAACAGATGTAGCTGGATGTATTGACCATGGTGCAGTCAAGGTGCACCCTGAAATGCTTCTGAGCAATCAAGAGTCCCCACCCAAACAAAAGAAAAAAAGAAAGAGGGAAAGAAGAAAAAAAGAGAGAGAGAGAGAAAAGAAAGAAAGAAAGATAAAAGAGAAGGCTCAGCCCAAATGGGCACCAAGGTAAGATTTGTGAAGTATACAAGCAAAAACAGACAAACAAAAAGACTGATTAAAGTATATGACAAGAGAAGAAAAAATTATGTACATATATATGTAGAAGCAAAACAAACAAACAAGCTAAAAAAGAAACTCGTGAAAAAGAACCCCAAGTATAAGATTTATATACTACCAGAACAAACACAAATACACAGAAACACTGGAAGGTTATTTCGACTCTTCCTGGATGTATCTTGATATCTTTGTTAAAGGACTCAACTTTCCTAAGATAATGGGGGATTAAAAATTGGTTTACCTATAGGGGTAGCATTGATTGGGGAAAGGAGATTACCTTGAAGCTTAACTCTATATGAATATTAAAAAATAAAATAGAGAAAAGAATGAACTAAAATAAAGTAAAATTTTAAAAAATTTTTAAAAAATAGAAAAGCAAAAGAAAAACACGGGTATATGTATCAAAAAGTTCAGGTTAAAAGGTTATTATGGAACTTGATGTACTGGACATCTCACTGTGATGGTAAATAGGCTAAAAAAAAGTCTATATAAAAAATAAAAAAAAAATTAAAAAATGAACCAGAATAGTGGGCACGAATTAAAAATAAAAGTTGTATCTATGAAGTAGTGGTGGTTGTTCTCTTGTCGTTTTGTTTTTTTTTTCTTTTTTTCTTCTGGTTGGCTTTCTGGGGGAGGGACCTGCCGCATGGGTTTTTAGGCAGTGTTTCCTGAGTTAAGTCCTCCCGCCCCCCTCAAGGGGGTGGGCTCTGAGGAAACCGGTTTTTCAGGCTTTTGTTCTCTGGAGGTTTTTATGTTTGTTCCTTTGTTTTCTCTCCCCTTGGCAGTTCTTGATGGTTTTTGGAGGTTTAGAGGAAAGCAAACTGCACCCAGACTTCCCTCTCAGAGAGAAGCCTCAGTCTGTTCCCCTCTAGGTGCTGCAGAGCACATAAATTCCCCCTTGGCTGCTGGCAGAGCACGTTCCCAGTTGTGGTCCCTGGGGACACAGGGACTCCTGCTTGTACCCAAAACTACAAGAGTGGCGGTTGTCTGGGAAGCTCCAGACTGCCAGAGAGGTTCCAAGCAGCGATCGCACACTGAGATTTTCCCGCTGGCCCTGGCTGGGAGTGCCTGGTCTTTCCGGGTCCGAGAGTGCTGGGCTGGCACCTACTTGTGCCTCTCTCAGGGGAGGGTGTGGGGCACGTCTCAGGCTCTGATAGCGCAGCACGGCGCATGCGTGGGGACCGCAAAAAGGTTGTTTCTGCCAGCTGGTGGGGCTCCCACACCGTTAGGCGCTCTCGCTGGTGGCTCAGAGACCAAGACCTGGTTTCTCCACCCACACTCTCTCTGGCTCAGCGCCAGGGGTGGCTGTCCTCCGTCTGGGGATTTAAGCCCCTGTCCCTAACCATCCCATTTCCCACAACTTCATCCCGTGATCCTTTGCTCTTTTTGAGTGCTTTCTATGAGACTTCAAGTTAATGCTGGTCCCCAGATGCAGGAGACTCTCGTATTGGGGTATTACTTTCCAATGGGTCTCCTCTGGTGCCTCCCTCCCCCTTTTGTTCATCTTCTGATACCAGTCCGGCGTTCCCACTCTGCTTTACCTGCCCACTGGCGTCTTCTGCCCCTGTAGAGATCCTGACGTGTAGAATTCTGATCTCAGGCTGATTTAATGGGTGATCAGAGTTCCTTGGTAGGTTATCAGCTCACTTTAGGGGACAGGTTGAAATGGCGCCTCCTCCTAGTTCCCTGCCATCTTGTCCACCCCGAGGTTTAAGACTTTAAGGCCTATTCCAGGGTCCTGGGATCAAGCCCTGCATTGGACTCTCTGCTCAGCAGGGAGCCTGCTTCCCCCTCTCTCTCTGACTGCCTCTCTGCCTACTTGTGATTTCTGTCAAATAAACAAATAAAATCTTAAAAAAAAAATCTCCTACCCTAAATAGAAAACCATAATATTTAATTGCCAAGATTATCATTATGTCATATAACCTCCTTAACTGATTATAAATTTTGTTTTATCACTGTTTTTACTACTATTATGACTATTATTATACTATTATTATACTTTATTACTGATCAATGTCCCATGTCTATTTTTTAAAATACAGATTCAAATGCTAGGTGAACATTAGTTCCCAGGTGAACATTAGTCCTACAGTATCAACCTCGAAACAGCAGGTTATAATTTTTATTAACAGAGACAATGGTTTCATTCTACATGGATCTCCCAGCATAGGAGCTTTAGTTGGCAACATAGTCAGATTCTTCTGGGCAGTATTCCGTGCTTTTCTCTTGGGGTTTCCCTCCAATGCACTGCTGCGTCCCTTCCCAGCATCTCTTAGGGCGTAGCTAAACTCTACACCATTTTTGTACCTCGTCTCCATCATTACAAAGGATGATTCTTCTCTAGAAGAGATATGGGGAGCACGTGTGTCAGACACCATAACTGACTGTTTCCTAATTCAGGTTCTTCTCAGGGAGGCTTGTAATGACTGATTCTATGTCACCTTGGCTGGGCCATGGTGCCCAGATAGTTGGTCAAACATGCTTCTGGATGTTTTTATGAGGGTGTTTTGTTTGGATGAGATGAACATATAAATTAAAAGGCAGTTAGCCTTTCAAACTTGGTGCTTCCTGGGTCTCTAGTCTGCTGGTCTACCCTGTAGATTTTTGGAATTTTCGGCCTTTATAATCACATAAGTCAATTTCTTAAGATCAGCATCTATCTATCGTCTATCTATCTATCGTCTATCATATATATATAGTATACTATAGTGTATATCATATATGTATAGTCAGAGTGGGGATTAAGGGCCTAGGGGATGTGGAAACTAGTCAGATGTTCTTCCAACTGGCATGACAGGACTGTGAGGGCTGAGTAATCTGAAAGGCCTTGTGGAAAGGATGAGACAAAGCTGTAAGCTCCATTTGACCAGTATCCATCCGGGTGGGGTGGGGGGGTCTGCTCAGCAGGTGCTAACTTGGGCAGAGGCTGCCCCCAGTCATCAGGGATCACTCCTTGAGGCCCCAATACTAGATTGGCCCTCTGGAATGTAGATACTATCCCAGACATATGTATGTGCACATAGTAGGAGGCAAGCCTAAATTACTGAAGCTTACCCTAAATTGGCAAGACTAAAGTGTTCTAGCTTTCAACTGTTGGATGAAATGAGATCTTGAGATAGAAAATAAATCAGTAAAAAGTTACATCTGTTTGTACACTAAACATGTGGATTTAATATTTATTCCCATTTTGATCATTGACTTCTAATGGATCAATTAATTAATGTTTTACAAACACAAACTTTCAGTGTAAGAAGAAAGAATCATTCTTCTAAAAATAAAGAAGGAAACTAGAATAGAATTTGCAAATTGATGAACCATGTGGCAGAGCCTCATCCGTTCCCACATCATTAACTATTCATTGTTATACTGGTGACTTCCAAGACGTACATGAGCCTGCTCTTTCCTCCACTTCACCACTGGAGCATGTCCAACCTCCTGCCACAAACTCAGCACACACAGGGAGAAGAAGGCTGGACTGGGGCCACAAAAAAATCTCTGCTCTAATCCCTAAACCAGTGCTCAGCAGGAACATAATAAGTTGTTAACTGAATGAATGAATGAATGAATGCATGAATTTTTAACTTGCTTTCTAAAGAAATTGACAAGGGGATCTGTCTATAGGCAATTTTATTTGGTTTTTTAAATTTAGACTGATTTTTCTATCACTTTGCAAACATAACAGGGGTACGCTCGCTCCTCCTTGGAGTTCTGAATGAGGAAGTGTCCAAAGCTTTTCGCTATTAACCGGTAATCAGGTAGGGAAAGGAAAATTTCTGGCCATGAACATTCTTCTCTGTGAAGACTAACAGCTCTCAACAAAGGAGGAGATGGCATTCTGTAGGGCAGGAGCATAACTAAGGCTGAGGTCCCTTTCAGATTATTCCAGACATTCTTATTTGCCAGGCCCACGTGCCCTCCAGTGGGGGAGAGGGTAAAGGAAAACCCATGTTTGCTGGTTTTGCCTTGTTGGGCAGAGGGCAGTTTCTTAGTCACTTTGGTGGAGAACTGCCTCTAAGGTCTTGTCCCTGACACTCTTCAGGAAGCTCAGAACTACAGTCCCACCAGTGCCCCTCTCCTCTAAGGCTTGAGATGGCCCAGGGAGACGGTTTGGCCTCTTGCCTTTTGCTTTGGTGGCTGCTGTGATGAGGTATTTGGTCACCACAGCTATGTGGTAGCTGCGCAGGTCTGCCAGGGCTTCCACACACTGGTTATAGGCTGTCCGAAGCTGGCCATCTGCAGAGGACAAGATGTGGTCTCTCAGTGACAGGCTTGAGTGGATTTCTTCTATAAAGGCTTTATGGGAAGGAGGCATGTACTCCCTCATCCTATGTAGAAAGTCCGCTGAAAGAAACAAACCAGAACAATGTCACAGCTCCACATGGTAAGATAAGAGAGCTTGTCAGCTCTTCCGGACATCAGTGCGGCAAAAACTTGCTTTCGTCCTAACTGTCCAATCTGCATTGCTGGATCTTTTGCTCACAGATGTCAAATGCTATATTCTTGACCACTGATAGGAGATGGAGAAGGAAAAAAGAAACAAATACACCCCTGATCACTGGGTTGGAAATAGATCTATCCTCCCATGTATAAATATTTATCCCATACACAAGCTGGGGCAAAGTATCTTGCTAATCATCACGAGGCATATCTACAAATATAAGACATAAGACCCTTAAACTTATTTGCTAAACTCTCTGCCAAATTTTGCTTCCTACGTGCTTTTGTTTGGAGGGAGTGCTAAGGAGGAGGAAAGTAACAGAGTTTATAAGGGCAAGAAAATGAAGAATGACTAACCGTTTTTTGTAATCGCCTCTTGAAGTCAAGGTGTTTAAAAATAGAATCAATAGATATTTATAGGAAATGTGGAAAGAGAGATCATTTATAGGATGTTCTTTAGGATATAGGATATCCATTAATACTGCCATGGTTCTTGTCAACTGACTTTTGTGGATGAGACTGGATCCTATGACACAAAGTTCTAGTCATTTCTTTTCCTGATCTAACTTGAAAACTCTGTAGTCTGCAGTGCCCTTTTGCAACTATTAAACAGTAGCTTGCTGCTGGCAGGTAAGGAAATGGACAATTTCAAGCTTCTAAACTGGTAGACCCCTCTTCTAGCCTAAATAGACTTGGCCTGCGGTACAGCATTTTTATGGAGAAAGGCTTTGGTGGAGGAGCTCAGACCCATCCCCAGCTGTATCCAGACTTAGTAACTTAATGTCACAGCCTTGAAACTCCAGATCTCAATCCCATTTTAGAGGAGAGGGGGTACTACTTAAGGATCCAGACAAAACTACAGAGAACAGCCAGACACACAGCAGTGTTTTAAGATTCGGACATGAAACCTAATCTCCTGCTGAGATCAAATATTCATTGACTTGACACAATAACATCTGGCAGGCACACAGCCTCCTGTTGCCTTGGAGGAGTAGAGACTTCATGGCATTTTAACTTACACTTGGTCTTATCACTTGGTAAAAACATCTCTGTTCTTCCTCCCTGTTGAGGAACAGAAAGAGAAAGGAAGGGTCTGACTTACCACTTTCCTTGCTATGGCGAATGCCTAAGAACTCATCGAAGGCGTGAAGCACTGTGCTCTGAGCTGCACTCCCCCCGGAGTACTCCAGGGGCTCTGTGGAGACTCCTTCATAGATCAGCCCCACTGGCATTGCTGGGTTATCCTTCCATCTAAGCCAGAGGAAAAGTCAAAGAGAGGGCGTAGGTGCTAGGAGTTAGGAGCATATTTTCTGATATGGAAACAGCAAGTAAGAAAGCAAATACAATTCCAATGGTAATTTTAGAGCACAAGGCTGGATATTTTTGCAGGATATGTAATTAAGCATACTTCAATTTCATAACAGGCCATGGAATACAGCTGTTCCTGTCCTCAGTTGAAGGATCATTGCAGAGAAGTGAAGGATATTTAGAGGGTCCATAGCATGGGTCCTATGATGTATTTATTAGAAAAATTCATTTATAAAGATGATATCAGTGCTGATGAATGGAGCAATTTAGGGGTTCTAGAAAAATCTTTACCCAATCTCAACCTTGATGGCCTGCTACCTTTAACTCTGCAAATAGAGCTTTGAGAGCAAACACACACACACTCACACACACACCCTTTGCCCTTCCCTGAGATAGCTTTAACAGCTGTCATCCTGATCTATCAGTTCTAAATACTACCTGGCTTTCTGGGAACACCTTTGTCAAATATGTTCTCAACAGCAGGTATTGATAACAAGGGCAGCAATAAAGAGACCACAGTACAACCCTGCGGGTTACCCGAGGGACGTGGAGATGGACTGAACTGAGGCTCTGAGTCTTGCTCTCACGAAATGGGTTTTCTTCCCTTCCTCTCTTCTGTCTCCCTGATTCCATTTCTTCCAAGGTGTTAGCCTATAAACCTCCTAAACGCTCATGTTCTCATTTGACCTCTTTTGTGTAGATGAAGGCAGGTTTTTTTAAGCCTCCTTTACAGATAAGCAAACAAAGACTCAAAGCCCTTAACACTCCAGGGCCACTTTGTTAGAAAATGGAGAAACCAGAACGGAAATCCCAAACTTGTAATATCTATTTTTCTTTTAAGATTTTATTTCTTTATTTGACACAGAGTGAGTGAGAGAGAGCGAGAGCGAGCGAGCAGAAGCAGGGGAACCTGCAGTGGGAGAGGGAGAAGCAGGTTCCCTGCTGAACAGGGAGCCTGATTAGGGGCTTGATCCCAGGACCCTGGGATCATGTCCAGCCAAAGGCAGATGCTTAACCGACTGAGCCACCCAGGCACCCCAAACTTATAATTTTCTATTTTCATTTTCTTGAGACCCCCGCATGAAGATTTGTGCTTTTACTAAGAAATAGTCTTTTTTCCTCTGATTGCCAGAACGACCCACAGTCCCTGTTGTGAACAGTTTAAATAACAGGCTTACATTGATGTCTCACCTTCTTCCTATAATTCTAAAAGTCATTTTGCTCAAGAGAAGGGAACCCCATCACACACATAGAAAAGCCATAGCCAACCTGCTCAGCTTGCTGCTCATGACTTTTTCCAATACTTCCTCGAGATAGGAAATGCTACAAGGAGTTGGGCTGTTTTCTTTGGAGGCTGGTTCGGTCAGCTGTTGTATGGTTTGCCACTGCATGAATGTCAGAGTGGTCTTTGCAGTGGGGACCATATCACTCTGGAAACAGATGAGGCACAGAAAGAGGAGCCGCAGGACAGCAAAGGAAGGTTTCTGATTGTAAGATTAGAGCGTGTTGTAGCTGTTGGGGGAAAGGGCTCTTTTTCAAGCAGATAGACGATGTAATCTCAGCTTTGATATTTATTAACTGTGACCCTTGGCTTAGTTAAACATCTCTGAGCCCCAGGTTCCCTATCCAAGTGATATTAGGATCTACCTTACTGGGTTGTTGTGGGAACTAATTAAAATACTACCTGCTCAGGGCCTGGAACATATAAGCATTTGCTAAATATTAGCCATTTTATAGTATTCAGAGCAAGCTGGAATCCCTGCTCCCTTCATTCATTATGTTGTAACTTTGCACACACCTTCGTGAGTCTTGGTCCTGATTTGCACCTAATTCCTAAAGCTGCTGCATAATTAAATGGGTTCTAGAGAAGTTTTATGACTTGCAGAGTTCGGGACACAGCTTCCATAAAATTTCTACACGACATTTTATGGGGAAGGACTATGAAAAACATAAAAGGAGCAAAGACAGCAGCCACGTGGGTTCAGAGTTGTCTTTGCCATCCTGTGGATGATCTTAGATGGTCATTTTGGTCTCTTTCAACAGTCCCTCCTCATCATGACCTCTTCCGTGTGTTGGACTTTCTCAGGGCTCAGTCCTTGGACTTCCTGCTGCTTTCGCTTCCCAAAAAGTCTTATTTAACTCCACTGATTTAGAAAGCAACTGTATTAGGACTACTGAAAAGCAAACACGTATACCTGGGCTTCTCCCTTATGGTTCAGACTCATGTATTCAACTGCCTCCTTATAGATATCTCTACCAGAAATGAACATGTCCCAAACTGAGCTTCCAATTTCCCTTCCTTTTGCCAAATTTGTTCCTCTGACAGCCTTCCTCATCAGAGAAAATGGCAGCTCCATTTTTTTCAGTGGATCAAGCCAAAACCTTAGAGTTATCTTCAACGGATCCTCTTCTCCTTCCTTAAGCAATCCAGTAGTACCATCAGTTACACCCCAAATGAACATTTCTCAGCACCACTGCTGCTTTCACGCTAGTCCAAGCACCATGCTCGATTGTGGGATAGGTTCTTAAATGGTTCCCTGTTCTGTTCTTGTTCTCAAATCATCTATTTTCCATTTAGAAGATAGAGAAATTATTCGAAATTTAAGACGGATCCTGTCATTTGTCTCCAGACTTGCTACTGCTGCTCTTCTCCTAGAAAGGGGCCAACAAGCCCCAACACGATCTGGTCTTCCATTATCACTGTACCTTTCTCATTCTTCCCCATGCATATTCCATTCCAGTGACACTGTCACTGCAACAATTCCTCCATGACAAACATGCTCCAACCTCAGAGTCCTTGCAATTTTTGTTTCTTTTGCTTGGAACAGGTGTCTAGATGGTTTAGGTCTCACTTCCTGCAGGTATCTGCACAATTGACACTTAGAAGTGTGGCTTTCCCAGATAATAATAAATAAATGAATAAGAAACTTCAGCTGCCACCCCTACCTCTCCCTTGATGCCCTGTGTCTTACTTTACATTTCCCAATATTACTTACTTTTGTAACATATATTTTATGATACTTTCTCTAAGTATATTTGTTTATGCATTATCTGTCTCCCAGGATTAAAATGTAAGTTCCAGGATGCCTGGGTGGCTCAGTTAGTTAAGCATCTGCCTTAAGCTCAGGTCATGATCCCAGGGGTGTCCGGCTCCTTGTTCAGTGCGGAGCCTGCTTCTCCCTCTGCCTGCTGCTCCTCCTGCTTATGCTCACTCTTTTTCCTTCTCTGTCAAATATACAAATAAAATATAAAAATAAATAAATAAATAAATTGATAAATAAATAAAATGTAGGCTCCATGGGAATGAACTTGCTGTTTTGTTTTATTGCAGTATTTCCAGAACCAGGAACTGTGCCTGGTGTATGGTAAGCACCCACTAAATAGTGAATGAATGAAAAAAATATCATTCTATAATTCCATATTATATATCTAGAATATGTGGATCCAAATGTTTGTCTGGAAAGGACCTAACCAGCTTTAAAGAGCCATCAGATACTCAAATGGCCAAGAGACATTGATCAATCTCTTTTTGATGCCCCAACATGAAGAGGATGTATTAAAGCCACATTGAAGGTGATAGAGAAAATACCAGCATGTAAGGCAAAAAAAGATAAAATAAGGGGATCTACTTTCAAAACCCATGTTCTCTCCCCTGTGATGAGATTAGTCTGAGGAAGGGAAATGGGGTTTCTCTGACTAGCTCAAGGATTGCTCCCATGCACTCTCAGGCCCAAACTACTGTTTGTAAAGCAAAGGAATTAGTTTCATTTCAAATTTCTGTAGACAAGGTTATTTTTAGTCTTTCTCATAGCATATTTCTAGGAAACCCAAGAGGAAGTGTAAACAGAAAGAAAAAAAGAAAGAAAGAAATGAGATGACATTTTTCCATAGTGGCTGATGACTTCCCTGTGAAATTTAATGTGATTGGGAAATAAAAAGAATATGTTTAATCTACAGATGATGAAACTCTCCTAAATGAAAATGTTTTTAAAAGGTAAATAAAAACAGTAAATCAAACATAGGACAAACCAAAAATATAGGAGTAGATTTCAATTTTTCAAGATAACTCTCTTGAAAACTCTTAACAATCCCGATGATTTTAGCCATCAACACTGGTCAATACATTTAAGACTTGGTGCTGGCCACTTGGTTGTGCTACATGGAAAATATCTTTGAGGCTCAGGCAGAGGGGAGGCATTTATGTAGATCACAGATAAGATGCATCACTGACCCTGAACTTATTTTAACGACAACAGTACCACCCTGCAGTGGTGATAGATAGTGGTGATAGTGGGTAGAATTTTAAAAATATTGTCCCAAGATTTCCATCCTAATTCTTAGAACTCCTCATATTATAAGCTATCATGCCTGTCAATATGATATATTATACAGCAAGACACAAAGAGACTTCACAAACGTTATTAAGGTTACTAATCAGTTGACCTTAACATAGGGAGTTTTCTGCATTGTTTCTGTGAGCTCGACCTAATCACGTAAAACCTTAAAAGCAGAGATTTTCTCTGGCTAGTGGCAGAAGGAGAAATCAGAGGGATTTAAGTACTAGAAGAACTGGAAGCCCCATGACTGTGTTGCAGGATACCATGTAACAAGGAATGCAGGAGGCCTCTCTAAACAGAGAACAGATCCTATCTAACAGCCAGCAAGGAAACAGACCTCAGTTCCCAAACCACAAAGAACTAGATTCTACCACAAACCTGAAGGAGTCTGGAAGCGAATGATTCCCCAGATTCTCCTGATAAAAGCTCAGCCCAGCAGAGAGCTTGACCTCAGTGCTTGGAGACCCTAACAGAAAACCAAGCTGAGTTTGCCTGGCCTTCTGACTGACAGAAATGTGAGTTAATGAATGTGTGTTGTTCTAAACTGCTGCTTTAATTTGTGGTGCTCTGTTAGGCAATAGTGGAAGACTAATACAAACTTAGTGAAGTGAAGCACAAAGAGATTTTCCAGATTTAAGTGCTTCCTAAATCCCTATTTAAAATGTTTTTTAAAAAATGCCCTTTTATTCTCTAATTCTACCAAAACCTGTCTGCAAGTTTTGCTTAACATTTGTTGCTAGGATCACTATTGTACAATCAGATCTTTGTCTGAACCCTGAACACGTGCAACATGCACAGAGAACAAGAAGAGTTCTAAGGATATATATAATCTCTTTAGGGGAGGATTTTGGGACTGAATGAGTACACAGCAAAAGTCTGAATTCTGAGAGACACTTCCAATTTCATTCTGTATCTTCCCCCCTTTTTTCTTATTTCCTCATCAATCAGGTACCTGTTTCTTTCAAGTTATTCTCTAGAAATCTTCCTGCTTCCACTCTCTGAGCCCTGCAGTGAGGAATGCCTACCCAGGCTGGCCTCCCCTTAGGCTGTCTTACACTCCAGACCTACTCGATCTAGAGGAAATACTGAGTTCACGTTGTCATCCCCTTCTTGCACCAATGTAATATACCACTCCATCTACTGATAAATCAATAAATCTGTTGATTTGGGGGTTGGACTTGTCTCTTACTACTTCTAGGTACAGCTTCACAGTCTTTCTGTCCATAGCATTCTGGCATCTCCTAGTTATCAAGATGTTATGAAGATGGATGAGTTCTATTTCACATTTTTCACCTCATCCATTCACTACCTCTACTTTCCATTTCTCACCATTAAAAAAACCAACCGAACAAACTTAAGTGTCTCAGTGAACGTGGGTAGGAAAGCAATTTGATTAAAACATGTCAAAGTATAACTAGTGTATGTATTTAAAGGAAGAAATGTATCTAAGGGTAGAGTTCTCTATCTGGAGCAATTAACAGGCCATGTGACCAAAGAGACCTGCAAATATGAACAAATGACTTGGGGGTAGCACTTCCAGGAACTTTAGAAGAAAGCTTTTAAGCCACTTTCTATGCTCCCATCTGCCTTAGTAACGAGGGGGAGAGAATGGATATAAATGATAGAGCTTTGTGGTTGCATACTGGGCTTTTTTTCCTGCCATTGAGAGGGGATTCTAAGTGAATACAAATGAATCTAACATGGTGGGCCAAGGAAAACTATTCTAAGCTTAAATGTTCAACTCCAGTGTCATTTGTCATGTAGATGGAACCCATCTATACCTCTTTTACCCAAGAGTGGATCCAAATAATCACTTTGCCAGCAAGGGTTCCTTGGTGTGTTTCTTGCTCTAGGAAGCTTCTGCCTGCTCTCATAAATTTGGAATGTGTTACAGAGGACTCGTGCAGGAAAACGGTTGAACTGTACTTACCCAGAGAGAAAGATCCGGATGACTGCATAAAATATGTCTGGATCAACATAATCTGGAGAAGCAATCAAAATGTGAACTTTACTACAGGCAAAAAAAGCAATTGGTTACATGTGCCTGGGTCCTGCTGCTCTTCTGGGGTTGCCTCCTCTATCTGATCTTCATGGAAACCTGGAAGGAAGACAGCAGCAGGAGGGGGATGGAATGTTCTCTTCTGTGGCCCCTTCCTGGCACTTACAGAACTTTTAAACTGTTCCAAATGCTGCCCCTTTCTATTTGTGGCACTTCCCTTTTCTGAACTTCATAACAACAAAAGGAGAGGTCAAGGCCATCTTTAAAAAATTAATATTTTTAAACAGACATGATATTTGAGAGAATGTAGGAAGTAGAAAGAAGAAAAGCAGAAAAAAAGAGTCATCTCTCCCAAGGCTTTCACAATAGAGGAAAACTAAAGTCATCAATGCTCAAGCAAAGTTCTGCACAGGCAGGCGACAAAGGACAGAGGGGAGAGTGTCTTGCTGGGGGGCTGCTACCCCAGGTCCGGTATAGGTTCCTGGAGCTGCATTCCTTAGTCTGTGCAGCTAGTTTGCCTCTAAGTCAATGCGTGGGGTTAACTGATTCCACTAGTTTACTAACTTGGGTTTAAAGAAACATGTCCTCGCATTTGTACTACATTTCTTTTCATTAACTTTTGAAGACTGTTCCTTCTCCTCATAATAGGGCCCCTTTGTGACCTGGCATGTTTCTCTCACCTGGATTCCTATGTTCCCTCATTTCTCTTTGAGGAAAAAAAAAAAGAAAGACAAACAAAACAAAACAAAAACAAATAAAACAAAACCCCAAAAAACCAAAACAGGGGTGCCTGGGTGGCTCAAGCGGCTGCCTTTGCCTCAGGTCATGATCGCGGGGTCCTGGGATCAAGCCCCACTTCGGGCTCCCTGCTCAGCAGGGTGTCTGCTTCTCCCTCTGCCACTACCCCTGCTTGTTCTATCTTGCTCTGCCAAATAAATAAATAAAATTTTAAACAAACAAAACAAAACATCCCAAAAAACATCTTTTTTTTTGGAGACCCAAATAATGTCATGTCTATACCATCAGTTCCCTTTTCTACCATCATACCTACTCTCTGTTCCTCCATCTCTATGCTCCCCATAGGCTGAGGTCACTCATATCTTCCTTTAGCCTCAGTGTTTCCTGGTGCTCCTGAGTGATGTCACAATCTCTCTGCTCTTCTGTGACAATGTTCCATGTGCTGGACTTTTATGTGGGCCCTGTTTCTATGTCTTCCCCATCTGGTGCTCTGTTCCCACAGAAATGCTAATTATTACGTACAAATTTTTGCTGAAGCAACAATGACCACCAACAATGACCATTATAGTCATAAAAGTAAAATGATTAGTCAACAGATATAAAATAATTTTAATGTAAAAAATTGTCAATAGATAGAATAAATCCATTTATGATTATAACAAACAGAAAAATTAGCTAATTAAGAATAGGGGAACATTATTGAACTGATAAAAGAAATTCACAGCCTATTGTACATTTTGTACTTGATATTGAAAGATTAAAAATAAGTGTTTTAAAATGTGGAACGAAACAAGTATCATCACTTCCATTCAACATAGTGTTAGGAATCCTAGCCAGAAGAGTATGAAAAAAAATATTTATAGAAATAAAAGTTATAAGTATTATAAATGAAGGAACAAAATACGATTCTCAAATAACATCATTTTAACATTGGGAACCCCAGTAATCTGCAAATAATTATTAGAATTAATAAGAGTGTTTATCAAGGTACTAGGTTCAAATAGTTAGGAGTTAGTTAAGTCAAAAGACACCTTATTCGGGGCATCTGGGTGGCTCAGTGGGTTAAGCCTCTGCCTTTGGGCCAGGTCATGATCTCAGGGTCCTGGGATGGAGTCCCACATCGGGCTCTCTGCACAGTGGGAACTGCATCCCACTCTCTCTCTGCCTGCCTCTCTGCCTACTTGTGTTCCCTCTCTCTCTGTCGAATAAATAAATAAAATCTTTTAAAAAAGACACCATATTCACTAGACACAAAAATATAAGGTAATTTTAAGAAAAAAAAAACTAGAAGATATATGTCTCTAATTTTGAATGAAATTAAATAAAATTCAAGAAATTAAAGAAGAAATCTATGTTAATAGAGAAGAAAACTCAGTATCAATATCAAGGAGAACAAATATATCTAAAGAAGAGTTCTCTATCTGGATAAATTTTAGCCAGTAGCCAACAATATGAAGGCAAGATTTGTAGTCGCTCGTCCAACAAACCTAGTTGGTGTTTCTGTGCTATTCTCTGACTCTCCACTTTCTTGATCATACGACAGAAAGACTGGACATAATATCAGAATCATGTCATTTTTCTCCTAATTAATGTATGGATTTAATCCCCGATGCAATTTGAAAAGCTGATTCTAGCAGCTTACGTGAAAAGCAAAGGGTCAAAAGTAGCAGAGTTACCTCTGGAAAAGAAGGGCAAGATGAAAATGAGAAATACTATGAAGCCATCGTTCTTAAAACAAATGATATTCCTGCTGGGAAAGACAGACAATGAAAAAAAAAATAGGGAACCTGGAAACAGAGCCCGTCATTTCAGAAAATCTGATATAAGACAGTGCCAATATTGCAGATTAGGGATTATTTTTAAAAAAGGAAATTGAATTTATTTCCATATCATGTTACATATAGATAATAATTACGTGAATTAAGGACAAAATGTGAAAGACAACAGTTTGAAAATGCAGGAAAATATACTTATGATCTACGACCATGAAACAATATCTTAGGCAAGACCTTCTAAAAGACAGACTTCTGCAAAAGAAACGACAGATAGCTTGACTATATTTAAATTAGAAAATTCTGTTTTCAAAAGTCATGAGACAAACCGCAATATTTGCAACACATATAACTAATAAAGAACAGACCACCAGGATGTACCAAAAAACTCACAAAGGGATAAAAGATAAAGGGCCATTAAAAACAGAAGGAAACACATGCATTCACAAAAGAGAGACTTGAGGGGTGGGCACCCACCAGCACGCGCACGCGCGTTAAATCAGAGAACACTGGACTGACGTCATCATCATGGTAGAGTAGACATTTCCACTGTCTTCCCCACAAAGAATACTGTTTAGACAATCACATGTCCAGAAGAGAACCTTTGTGAAAGTCCGGGAAATCATGCACACCGTCCAGCACACCGCTGAGCAGAACGATCCAGAACTGGATGTCGTGAGAACACTGCACTTCAATCCCATCACCGTGTCCGCAAGGCAGCACGGCCAGGTGCTAAGAGACCTTCCAGGGCTGGGATTCTTCCCGGGAGGGAAAGTGGGAGCCTAGGAGTGAGTGCCCGGCTTCCCCAGCTGCATGGAATCCTGGTAAACAGACCCACGTCCTTCTCACCGCATCCAGAACACGAGGTGTGCTGCACAGATGGGGAGACTGGGCGTGGCGAGAAGCTAGGGGAATGCCGCATAGGGCTCTCGGGGCATTAAAGGGACGCAGATCATACTGTTCACCTCACAGGTTCCATTCAGAAACGCCCCCATGAGATGCTAAGAAAGCTTCACGGGCAGATCACCCCAACACCCTTAGCGCTCAGGTGTCTCACCCAGCCTGTGGCCAGCTCCTTGTGTGCGCTCCCGAAGGCAGAAGGAGTGAGCCTTTGTTGAGAGTAGTGAGCTCCTGTAGCCAGCTGGCTGATTCTGTGGAACTGGGAGAAAGCACACAAACTTGAGCCTTGAACACTGCCCTAGGAAAGGCAAATGGAAGGCAGTCAGCACCTGGCCTGTCTTGGCAGGATCAAAAGGCACACACAGTTAAAAATTTTGCCACAAGAGGGAGCAAGAAGTATGGAGCAGGGATAGCCATAGAAGGTCTGAGAAAGCCTTGGAATCCCTACCAGGGCTGATGGAAGGTGTTTCTCTCCAGAAACCAGTGGGTAAATCCTGGAGGAGGTGAATACTTCTTCAAATATTTCTTGAAGCAATGCAGAGCTTCGTGGAACATTAAAAAAAAGCAAGGAAACATGATACCACCAAAGGAACAAAATAACTTTCCAGTAACTGACCCAAAAGAAATGCAGACCTGTGATTTGCCTGATAAAATTAATTCAAAGTATCTGTTTTAAGGAAGCTAGGTGAACTATAAGAAAACACAGAAAGAAAACTGAGGGTTGCTAGAGGGGAGGGGGATGGAGGGATGGGGTAACTGGGTGATGGACTTTGGGGAGGGTATGTGTTGTAATGAGTACTGGGTATTACATAACACAGACCTGTACCTCACAAACCAATAATACTTTATGTTAATTAACTGAATTTAAATTTTAAAAAAGAAAACACAGGCAATTCAACGAAATCAAGAGAACCGCACATGAACAAAATGAAACTTCAACAGAGAGATAAAAATCATAAAAAAGAACAGACAACTAGGAAATATATTTTGGTGACAGACTCTGAACACTGTTCAGAAAATACCAAGTAGAAAACTTCCTGCTTTATTAACATGTAAGCACTTTGGCTTCTGGATCTAATGTGTTCTAAGAAGGATGGTTCTTAAAAGCCAGTGTCACAGAGGATCTAAGAACACATCTGAGTTACACCTCCTCCTTTTCCTTCCATGTGGCTTGCCAGTAAAGTGGGGAAAAGGCACCAAGGACTAAACCTTCTGCCCAGATGGCCAATTGCAGGTCCATTTAGAGCCTGGCCAGGCATCTTCCAGTGTTTCCTTGGTTGTGTTCAGCCAAACACAAAACCTGTGCGTCAATCATCCTTCTCTTTTAAATCCAAGTGAATCTCTAGAGAAATATAATGTCTGCTTTTGATTCATTTACACTGATAATAATTTTGTGTCATAAGCATTATTTTTGATTTGTTTGGAAAACCTAAGGAGACTTGCTGTTAAAGTTTTCAGGGGTAGAGATTTAGATTTTATACTGAGAATTAGTCTTTACACAAAGCAAAACTAGAAAACCTTTGCTTTGGATCAGTGCTAGAAAACCACAGACATAGAATTACCAGTGTTTTCACATTACTTTAGTAACATTCATCTGGTCCCACTCGGAAGTAACACAGCAGGTGCTCTGCCCCCTACGATAAAGCATTTTAGATGCATGATGGAACCATACATCTGATGCTCACGACCACCAAACTGTAAGTTTTTCATGTAATTCCAGCTGTCAAAGCCGCATATTTCTGCTGGATGTCTTGTCGTCACCTTAAGCATGACCTGTCTCAAAGCAAGGTCATCATCCTTCCTCTGTGTCCCTATTTACTTTGAAAACCAACCAACCCACCAAGCGGAACTTGATTCAATCTTCCGAGTGACAAGTCTTTGCCAGAGGCATTGTGATTTTTTTTTTAAACAGTTTTGAAATCATATTTACTTTCTGGATGCCTCTTTCTGTCTCTGATCATACCTACACTCTGGCAATCCTTCGTCCTTTTCCTTGATGTCTGTGGTTCATCTCTTCTGTGGCTGTGACTGCTCTAGCCCATTCCCCTTTGCCCAGACTTGGTAGCATTGTTGGCAGAGGGTAAGGGGCTACATATGCCTGGATGACATTAGGGCTTAACCCTGATGTTTATGGGAACAGCAGTGAACCAGGCAGAGGGCGAATAGGAAAGAATGTACGAAGCAGAAGGAATACTGTGTAAACTGGCCTTGAAGTTGAAGAAAGTTGTAGAGAGCAAAATGGAGTCTCTCGGGTCAAGCAGGGCCCTGTGTCAAGCAATGACAAGAGCTGTTCAGGTCCTGCAGCGAGGAGATAGCACGGGCACCCGCGTCAGCTGATCCCCAGAACTGATCACCAAGAACCAGAGGAGGGCTGCAGAGACCCCAAACTGATTAAATCCCTTTCAAAAGGGAAGGATTTTGGCAGCAAACCGTCAGAGTCCTCAGAGGTGACCCCGCTCTGTCCGACCACTTAAGAAGGTAACTGCCCCCCCAAGGCTCTGCCCCATTGATCTCCGTGATCTTGGAACAGAACCAAGATCCTTATCTCCTGGAGATACTCTGTTCCTGAGAATACTGCTGGAACCTGAGGAGCGGTTAAATGCAGAGTACTGACCGGGATGAGACACGCCCACAGTTGGACTTAGGGTTTGGTACCTTCACTGCCTGTGCCCTTCTGTTACCTTGTTCGTTGTGTGGCTCGTCTTCTCTCCTGCCCTGGATGCTGAGTAAGAAGCCAGGTTTAATCACTTGGTGAATAGTCACTGAGTTTGGAATCCTGAACCTGCTTTACAACCGTGATTAACTTTGCTTTAGGACTGGATAAAGCTGACGCTGTGGGAAGACACAGCTCGTCTGTGTGTCTTCATAGCATGCTCATGAGAAAAGTACTTTTCAAGGGATGCCTGGGTGGCTCATTCGTTAAGCTCTGCCTTCGGCTCAGGTCATGATCCCAGTGTTGTGGAATCAAGCCCCACATCGGACTCTCTGCTCATAGGGAAGCCAGCTTTCCCTCTCCTATTCTCCCTGCTTGTGTTCCTTCTCTCACTGTGCCTCTCTCTATCAAATAAATAAAATAAAATCTTAAAAAAAAAAAGTACTTTTCAGGAACTAAAAGCTAGTGTCAGAATAAGTGAAAGGAAACATGGTGTCAAATAAAGATAAACTGAAATTAAATGATCTGGGGTCAGATCATTCTGAGTCATGCAGAACGGATTAAGGATTTTGGTCTTATTCTTACAATAATGGATAAAGTAGTACCAGCAATAGGAGTGTAATGTGACAGGCATATGTAATTTAAAATTTTCTGGTATTCATATTTCAAAAGTTAAAAAAAGTTGGCAAAATTTATACCAATACTATATTTTAGTTAACCCACAATACCCCAAATATTTTAATTTCAAAAGATAATCAATATAAAAATTATTAATGTGTTTTTTGTAATAAGCTTTTAAAATTTTCTGTATATGCTTACAGACTTAAAATTTATTTTACACATGGGGTGGCTGGACCCCATATGTAAGTCAACGACTCTTGATTTCACCTCAAGTCATGATCTCAGGCTCCCTGCTCAGTGCAGAGTCTGCTTGTCCCATCTCCCTTTGCTCCTCCCTTTGCCCTCTCTTCTCTCTCTCACATAGCTAAATTAATAAAATCTTTAAAAAAAGTATTTTAAACTTATACTACATTTCAACTTGGATGCTTAATTTTCAACAATTAAGTGAAATATGACCATTCAGTAATAAAGCTGTGTTTAACAAAAAACTATTTTACATTGATTCCGTTTTTAAATGTCAACTTCAATTGTTTAAAATAAATAAAATACAATTAAAATTTAGTTCCCCAGTCACACTGGTCACATTTCAAACGTTCAGTAGCCACATGTGGCCGGAGGTTACCTTCCTGCACCGTTCCAGGAGAGAAACTGAAGAGTTTTAGGAGTAAGAGTGGTGGAACCTGCACTTCTGGCTTGTGTGTAGAGAATAAATTAAACTAGGAAAAGGGCAGGTGAGGGAAGAGTTGTGGAAAGTCGCTGCAGAGTCCTGGCAAGTGGTGAGGAGACCCAGGTCCAAAGCAAGTGATGGAAATGGAGAGAAAGGAAGGGATGCAAACGATTCTCCAGAGACTTCCATTTGGGGTAATGGAGTGCTACGTCACTCGGACTGCTCCTTCCACTAAAAACAATCCAAAAAGAAGGATAAGAGATGCAAACATCTTAAAGACATCAAGGAGCTGAAGAAATAGCAAGGAACAAACAAGCAAAAAATTAAGGGAAAGTGGGAACCCCCAGAAAAGGAGGCAGAAAACTAGAGTGACAAAACCACTTTTCCCTGAAGGCATTTGCCAATCCAGGTACACCGGGGTTTGGTTTTCGTGGCTTCAAACGGTATGTGCCAAAAGTAAGACCCTGATCCCAGCCATGGTAAGACATTTTACAGGATACCCTGCTCATATTAATCTTGGGGTCCCAACTGCCTGTATCTCAGCATCAGTGTGTGTGAGAGCTCCCACCCTACCGCTGCTTGCCCTAGGAGATAAAATCAGAGCTACCTTGGCATTGAGCAAAAGAGGAAGACAACAAACAAACAAAACTTGTCCCTGCAAAGCTGTGACTTTTTTTTTTTTTTTTTTCTGCACATTTTCAGCCTAAATTTAATTGCCTGATTGGTACTTGGGCCCTCACTTGCTGAACTTGATCCAAGATAGTCCAGAATTTTAATGTCCCCAAGAACCAGGAAGAACTGGGTTTCTTTACCCTAGTTCCAAAAGACTGCCTACAAACAGGTTTCAAGGATAATGAGCAATACTTGGGGGAGTTGGGCAGGGGGAAGAAAAGCAAAAAAAGCAAGCACAGACATAAGAAAATATGACAACCAGCAATGAGAACCAGTAGGAAAGAAGGAATAACAAGGAAGAAATAAGAATCAAGTTTCCAATATTAAAATCATCACATATAAATATAAAACAGCCACACATACATAGTATGCTGAAGAAAACCAAAAGCAAGCTTGAATATGTCTACAGAGAACAGAACTGTAAAATAAGAATGGGTTAGAAAATAATAAAATACAACTTTGGGAAATGAGACAATAACCTATTGGATGTGTGTATTCAGCAGCAGGTTGAAGATACAGTCGAAGTTGGAAGCAGTTGAGAATTAATTAGATCAGAAGAATTAATCCAGAATGCAGCACAGAGAAATGAAGAGATGGGATAAAACAGCAAGGCTTTAACGGAATGGAGGACAGCGGAGCAGGATCTAACCTCCTGAGTCACAGCTGCGGTAGGAAGACAGAGGACAGCGAGGCACAACCGCAAGGAGCTAGTCGAAGAGGACTTTCCAGGTTTTATTTTATTTTTTTAAATTTTATGTATTTATTTATTTATTTATTTGAGAGAGAGAGAGAGATCACAAGTAGGCAGAGAGGCAGGCAGAGCAGAGGGAAAGAAGCAGGCTCCCTGCTGAGCAGAGAGCCCGATGCGGGGCTCTATCCCAGGACCCTGAGATCATGACCTGAGCTGAAGGCAGAGGCTTTAACCCACAGAGCCACCCAGGCACCCTGAAGAGGACTTTCCGGAACGACAAGTCTTATCAGTTAAAAGAAGCACAGTGAAGCCCACACATAATAAATGGAACAATGGGAAAAACAGACCCATAAAAAGAAACTCACAAGCAGTTGGGGCAAAGATAGGTTGCCCCAAACAAGTAACTGACATCTAACTTCTCGATAGTGACAGTGGAAACCAAAATTATAGTGATCTACTAGCTGAAAGAATACAGCTGCTAGCAAAAATACCCTTCAGGAATAGGAGTGAACCCGGCAACTGGTAGACTAGAGAGTTTGCCAGCAGCAGGCCCTCACTAGAGGAAATCCTAGTGGCAAAAGAAATGTGTGTAATGGAGTGTAAAGTTGTTTTTTTTTTTTTGTTTGTTTGTTTTTAAGATTTCATTTATTTGAGAGAGAGAAGACAAGCACAAGTCTGGTAGGAGAGAGTCAGAGGGAGAAGAAAAAAAAAGATTCTAAATATTTAAGCAAATCTGAGTGAATCTTAACCATACGCAACAATAATCATCATTGTATATTTCTGGATATTTTTGATGTGTGACATGCAATGTACATTCTTCCTTGTAAGTCTTCTGTGAGGACTTATGGGACTCTTCAGTATTTGGAGAACTGTTTTTGTGTCAGCATGCTTCTAGATTTGATGCAGTGACATACTAAAATTGGATTTAAGATAAAATACGGTGACTCAGGTGACCAGGGTATACCCAGATTACTGTGTGTAAATAATCCACGAGAGAAGACAACTTTAGAAATATGCAAGTGGTTTTATTATCCCGTGGTATTTACTAGAGGAAGAATTCTGGGTTAATTATTTATTTTCCAATTGGTTTATTTATTTTTTATTTTTTAATTTTTTTCAAATAAGCTGTCCTTAACTTGGACAGCTTTTATTGCCAGCAGAGGCTTGTCTCACCAGTACATGGTTCTGACTGTAATACCTTCTGCAGACGGCACAGGGAGCTCCAGCTCCAGAAGTCAGTTAAGAGAACTACCTGTAGGCTGCGAAGGGAAGGGGAGTAACTTTCATCAAGAAAGTCCTAAGACCTAAACATAAATCCAGGATACTGAATTTAGTGATTACAGGTTACAGACCCAAAGCACAGAGCTGCCCCAACATCCAGACAGTCTTTCCTACTGATTATAAATACATGAAAACAGGGGCGCCTGGGTGGCTCAGTGGGTCAAGCCTCTGCCTTCGGCTCAGGGCATGGTATCAGGGTCCTGGGATCGAGCCTCGTATTGGGCTCTCTGCTCAACAGGGAGCCTGCTTCACCCCTCTCTCTCCCTGCCTCTCTGCCTACTTGTGATCTCTCTCTCTCTCTGTCAAATAAATAAATATAATCTTAAAAAAAATAAAAAAAATAAATGTGTGAAAACAGATCAGTTACAAACAAAACAAAACTTAGTTGTTATGCGGTTCTTTGGTGAGCACCTGGATATACAACTTTATCACAAATTGTTTTATACAAATATCAAAAATGCTTTCAACAAATCTAAGAGTGTCCTAATTACACGCCACTTTTAAGCTTCAATTTAAAATAAAACCGGAAACAAGAATTTTGTTTCCAATTGGTTTTAGACGAAGTGGGTTTTCAAAGAAGGGGGGAAAAAAAAGCCCTGAGACGAAATTAAATGGACCAATCAGATGGGGACGGTCGCTGAAGTAACAATACCATTTTGCACCAATTCACTGATTTAGGAACCTGATTTAAACACATACCAAACTGTTAGAAGGAAATGTTTGACTCCTTGCTCTAGTATTAAAGAAAAAATTCTTAACAGCTACCAAAGGGTTAGGGAGGCTAGAAATTGTGTTGATGCAGAAGGAAATACAAGTTAAAAATTTCCATGGCTTTTTGGAGCGCAATTTATCCCTCAGCTGTTCCAAGAAGGAAATTAATTCTTAAAAACAAGAGCTACTGAGAAACATGCCAAAAGACACGCCAGTGTAATCTGGATGCTTGGAAATCTGAACATATTTTAGCCTTCTAACAGAGCACAGCACTCAGACCGGCTGAGGTTTCTGCAAATCACCAAGTAAAGTGGCGCTAGGCCCGGCTCCCTCAGGCGCCCAGGGTCCACTGGCAGCACAAACAACACAGTGGGGTGGGCACAGGCGATCAGTGGGGTGCTGGTACAGACTTCTGCCTTAAAAAGAGTCAGGATATGAAAACAGACTGAGGATTACATAAGGCTGTGAGGTAGAAGTCACGTGTGGGCTGGGCAATGGGTTCTCAGCAAAGAAAACAGAGGCCTTGAAGAGGACCTTCTCCTCTGCCTTGGGCGTGTCTTCAGGCTGTCCTGCCTGGCAGTGAGGTACGTATAGAGCAAGGGAGTAGAGCCCACTGCTCTTGCTAAAGTTGAGCTCAGAAAGAAAGAATTTTGGGGAGAGCTCCATTTGTGGGGAGAAAACAGAGGGAAGAAGGGCAGCTGAGCTTTGTTGATCATGCAGGAAGAAAGTCATTAACCATAAACCAGACACAGTGACTAATACATTGTGTGATTCCGTCGACCTTCCAGTTTCTAGTATTTGTTATTTTTATAATTTCATTTCTCTGTTTACTATGGCTGTATAAGAAACCGTTCTGAAGCCAGTGGCATTAAACAGCCAGTATACGATGCTCATGGATTCTGTGGGTTGGAAATCTGGACAGGACACAGGGAATGGCTTTCCTCTGCTTCACGGTGTTTGGGTCCTCAGATGGGAAGACTTGAAGACTGAGGATGATCTGAAGGTGGGAACCTAGAATCATGCCAAGGGCTCACACTTGGCCCCTGACCCGGGAGTTATCTACATGTGGCCTCCCTGTATGCTCTGAAACTCAGCACCGTGGGCCCAGAGTGGGTGGGATTTTGGTGTGTTGGCTACCAGGTGGCAGTCACAGCCCCTCCTCTAGCCTGTTCTCAGCTCACACAGGGTCACTTCTGCTGCATGCTGTTGATTACAGGCATGTTCTGAGCTGGCCCACATCACATGCGAGGACACAGTCCACAGGCATGTCAGAATCGCGTTGGAAAATGCAGTCTCATGCATTCATCTATTTCACCGCAATGACCACAGGTAAAACCTTTAAAAGAAATTGTCTGTGTGGGAAAAATTGCCTTTTCAGGGAAACAAGGGAAGTGGCTCTGGTACCTCCAAGGGCCATCAAACCTCCTACAGACAAT
The DNA here is from genome assembly GCA_004024625.1 of Mellivora capensis. NCBI lineage: Eukaryota > Metazoa > Chordata > Mammalia > Carnivora > Mustelidae > Mellivora > Mellivora capensis. Next base: position 92,480 of record PISX010004698.1, on the reverse strand, counting down.
AGTCAAGAGAGCAGTGGGGCTGGCCTGGGCTGGAGAAGTAAGTGCCTTTGGCAAGGGGCCCCAGGAAAGCCCGTGACGGACAGGGCTGTGCCATCTCACCGCGGGCACTGTGGAAGGCCTCAGGGAGCTTCCAGACTGCTCACTTTGACTCATTCATATGATCTGAGTGCACCTGCCAAATGCCTCCCCTGGTCTTGGTGTCCTGAGTAATAAACTCAGGGTCCCTTGGCAAGGCTAAAAGCCATGTCACTCAGTTTGGAGAGCTTGTTTGGCAGGAGACCTCCTGATGTGATCAGGAGGGCTTTGAAATTAAAATTCAGGGAAATGGAGGAAATGTGAATCTGAAATATAAAACAAGAAGTTGAAATTAATGTATTGTTTCCATAGTACGTCACACGGTGATTTCAGATGAATTTCCACTTGTGCCGTGAGCCTGAGATGGCAAATAAATTTACTCCTTTAATAGAAGGCAATAAAGCTGGGCACCACCTATGTCCTCCCTCCCTCCCGTCTGTCCTGTTTCCCATAAACCTCTTCTTTTCTGGATTCCCTCCATCTGTCAGTGAAGTGTGACTTGGGGAAACTGAAACCTAGATCCTCACCCTTGTTAAACAGATCACACCCCTCTCCCATATCTTCCTTAAACAAACACTAGTTACATTTTCTAGATTCTTCTTTCAGAGGAAGTTGAAGAGCTGCCGTTGTCACAATAAGATATAATCAATCACAGAAAGGGTGGGCCACTTAACTGGCCACACCCAGGATAACTCACCCCTAAGCTAGCCACAGAGGAGGAGCATTGCAAGGGCCCTCGAATAAGGGCCAAAGCCAAGGTCGGTCATCTCAGATCCCACATCAGAACAAAGAATCAAAGAGGCTTTAGAGACTAGGCACCAACTCCCTCGGATCAACCAGACGTTGTTGAGTAGAGGTGCGTATAATCAATGTTGTGTGCTCCACCCCTCCCTCCCCAGTTTCATACAAGACCTTGACATGCAAATATGTGGTCAATTAGAATAAGAAACCATAGGGGCGCCTGGGTGGCTCAGTTGGTTAACCTGCTGCCTTGCACTCAGGTCACAATCTCTGGGTCCTGGGATCGAGCCCCGTATCAGGCTTTCTGCTCAGCACAGAGCCTGCTTCCTCCTCTCTCTCTGCCTCTCTGTCTACTTGTGATTTCTGTCAAATAAATAAATTAAATGTTTAAAAAAAAAAAAAAAAGAAGAAGAAACCACAGAGATTGTTTTCCAGGAGCACGAACAATTGGTTGCCTTAAAACAAAGCTAATGCACCAGCACGTCTTGTGGATGTCGCCAAACCTCCAGGCCCTTTTGACCCAAGTGGAGCCCTCTCTCTTCAGGAGCCTCATACCATGCATTTGTCCTAAGGTTCTGGTAATATCCTGAATGGAGAGTCTCAGTTGCTGCAGGGCTTGGAGCAGGGCGTTCTGGCTGTGCTGCAAGATGGCATTCACTCCCTGAACAAGTGCCTGAAGAGGAGATTCATTCTCTTAATTCATTATCATTCAGTCCATTGAGAGGGAGTGAGCTGCAGGGCTGTGGGAATCCAGAGGAAAGGGACCCCTCCGACTGCTGGGCTCTTTGGCAGGGCAACCTGGGGGCCATTCCTGAACTAAATGTGCCATGAGGTCTTCCTGAGAGCCAGAATCTTTCTGGGCACCTCCCAGAAAGATCCCTAATTAAGTCCTTCTGGACCTTTCCCATTGGCTGCTACTTCTTGTAACTCTCAAGGACATAACCCCATCAATTTTGTTCCTTCTTCTGAATTTATCTCACGTTATGATAATCTCTACTTCTGCTTGCTCCTTCTGTGATCTTGGACTGAGGCACCTTCACTCTTGACCTCTTTTGTACATAAAATCAGATTCTATAGATCCCTCAGCTTCAGAGTCCCCTCCACCAGGAAGTCTTCCTTGTCTCCAGCAGTCTCCACCTAATGTAAGCTACATTTGGAAGACCAGTACTTCACTCCATGTCTTTTAGTGAACAAAACAGGAATGAGAAGCAGAGTAATCATACAGTTTCACTTTTTTAAAAAAATTTATTTATTGGTCAGAGAGAGAGGGAGAGAGAGCGAGCGAGCACAGGCAGACAGAGTGGCAGGCAGAGGCAGAGGGAGAGGGAGAAGCAGGCTCCCTGCTGAGCAAGGAGCCCGATGTGGGACTTGATCCCCGGACGGTGGGATCATGATCTGAGCCGAAGGCAGCCGCTTAACCAACTGAGCCACCCAGGCGTCCCACAGTTTCACTTTTTTTTTTTTTTTAAATTTATTTGACAGACAGAGATCACAAGTAGGCAGAGAGGCAGGCAGGGAAAGAGAGGAGGAAGCAGGCTTCCTGCTGAGCAGAGAGCCCGATGTGGGACTTGATCCCAGGACTCTGGGATCATGACCTGAGCCAAAGGCAGAGGCCCAACCCACTGAGCCACCCAGGCGCCCACCACAGTTTCACTTTTGAGAGGGCCAGAGAGGTGTCAAAATAACTGTATCACAATCTGCTCACTCTGCTGAGGACACAGTAAGCACTCAAAGCGTGCTCACCAGGGAAGGCAGCAAGCAAGGGAGAGGAAGGACACAAATCTCACTTAAGTGTCTTTAGGTAAGGCACAAAACAGCTGCTGATCACCAGCCACTTCACCTTCGTTTGTTTTATGCCTGACTTCTCCGTACCTGCCTGACCCCTGAAGGAGTTCAAGTTTGCAGCCCTCTGGGGCGAGGAGATCTCAGTGGTGATTCATTGACCTCTGAGGCTTTGCATTACCATTCTCTGGGCCAGGAGGAACCCCTATTCCTACCCCCTGCTTAATTCTGTACAGCACTTGAGTTTTAACTCCAGCTCTCTTTTCCCTGTGCCCGATCCTGCAAGTCTGGGTTAGGTTTTAGATGTCTTTTCATGAAACACTGACTTTTTTTTTTCCTTGTTACCCTGTACACCAGTCCATCTTCCTCCCCTGGATGGTGAGCTTCTGTGGGCACCAGAACAGTGTCTGATTCCTCGAGACATTCATTGCTTAGAACTAGGCTTGTCTGCTGAATGGACAAATGGTCATTCCAAGTTTTACCTTTGTAGATGAACGGCACGTTTCTTTGTGGGCTAGAACTCAGACCTCTTTTCTCAGACATAAACCAACTAGGACAAGGTCTATGCTCATATATTGATTGGTTCACCACAGGGAAAGGGGCTTGATGGGAAGTAAAGCTCGCACTAATTTCTCATTTAGAAGAAAAAAAAAGTTCTGTGAAGAAAATACCTTAATCCCAGGTACTGCTGCTTTCTCCACCAAAACAGTCACCAGTATAAAGCCACGCAGGCTCTCTCCCCCAGGAAATGAGACAATGATGTCCAAGTTCCTTGGGAAGGAAATAACCACGTCGTTAGTGAGGCTTGGAGACAGCAAGGCGCCCAGCCTCCAGGCCACCTCAGAATCAGACAACTGTGAGAGCAAGCAGACTCTGAGAGAAATCCTCAGGGCTCCGCAGGACAGCCCTGGGGAGGAGCATCCACCACCAACTGCTGATTATCCACTGGGCCAACCTGGGGCTTGTCACATCATTCCCATCAGAAGCAGAGAGTCCCAGAGCTGTAGTGACCACAGGCCAGAGCTAATTCTGTGCGCCTGTTTTTGGCCTGAAACTAAGGCCCAGAGAAGCATGATGGTTTCCCCAGAGTCATATCGCTGATGAGTCCCTGGACCAGGGCAGGAAGATCTCCTAATTCAGACTACAGCTCTTTCTCATCAGTGATTTCCCCCCACCCCAAGTGCTGTATTATAGTAAAATGACAGAAAGACTGTTATACGGGGATCAATTTTAAATGAGCAGTCATCATATAGATTCAAATATCACAAAGGTCGATCCAGTCTATAAAACTGAAGGCTTCATCCATCAATCACGTCTACGTCTAACATCTTATGCATGACAAGAGATAAAAAACAAATACTAAAGAAAAATAAGTCAGGAACTCCACGGTGCCATCAGGGTCAATGGCGTGGAAAGTGCCATCTTTACCCTTCCACCCTCTCTCTTCTGAGCTACAGCTTTTATACCGAATCCCCTCATGAACTGAGGTTTGGCTCATTTAGAGGCTGATTTTGCTCTTTAGGTAAAGAGGAGACTGAGGATGTGTGGACCACGAGTACCAGTCCATGCAAAACAAAACATTTCGAAGGCATTCTTCTGAACAGCCTGCAATTTGGCCATTCACAGACCTTATGGTGAGACCAGAGATCTTCTTCAGGTGGTCAAACTTCAAAGAATCACAGGGAATTAGAAAATTGGTAAAGATTTTTTGTTTGTTTGTTTTCTTTTTTTTTCTTTTTTTGCATTGGACTTAACTTGTTTCATTATACACAGATTGGAAAACATAGCAAAGAAAATTAATCCCCTAATCCTTACAAAGCTGAGGCACCACCGTTAACTTTTGGACTGTTAATTTTTGGTACATATCCTCCCAGTCTTTTTTTCAGGCATTTTTAGATTACATACCCTACCTAAAAACTGGTATACTTTCTTTTTTGTTTATTTGTAAGCTATGAGTTCGTATGGATTCAAAAGTGAGTGAAGGACTTATGAGAACTTACCCAATTTCCATGGGTCTTCAATATCGGCAACCACAAAGAGAAAAAGAAAATAAAAGGACAAATCGGTTTATAAGCTGGATATGCCTTTTACATTTACCTATACACAAGCGTGCACGTCTGTGTGCAAATGCACTTACAGCACACACACACACACCCATGCACACTTCGTATGTCACAGGAAGTGACTACACTGCGAGCAGAACATGCCACCCCAAAAGGCCCCCTTGGGCACATTATTTATCTGAACTAACATTACTTCAGAAAGAGCTGGTCCAAGAAGGACACTCTGACCTCCTTTGTTCCCCTGAGAGCAGGAAATAAATCTGCTACACCAAAGGTAACTTCCTGTATCATGAGAATAGAAAGTGTCCTTATCACCTGCAGTAGGGAATTCAGGGCTAAGAAACCTGAGGAAATACACCTCGTTACTCCTTCACTAATTTGTTGCCCCAAGTCCAAACCCCTTCATCTTGTCAAGTCTTCCCAAGTGTATTGCTTTCTTGTCTAAAAGGTATAGAAGCTGCTTGTTTGGGTCACTTGTTTGAGTCTCATATTTTTAGAGGCTTCCGTATGTACAAAACTAAATTCATTTTTCTCTTATTAATCTCTCTTATGTCAATTTAATGATCAGATCAGCCAAAGAACCTAGAAGAGAAGAAGGGAGAAGTTTTCCTCTCCCACAAGCCACTGTGTGACAAAGAAGGAGCCAAATCTCAGCTCCTACAGGAGCCCCCGAACGTTTAGCGGGTGGCCAGCATCGTAAATTATCTCCTTCCTTTTATGTTTGTAATTACCACAAACCCACATTTCTGTTATAACTCTTCTACTCTTACTCACCTTTAGCACGTACCTTAGATGAATTTCACCCCCTCACCAAGGTGCTTCCTGATTTTTTTTTTTTTTTTTAGTCTGAACTTAGTTTTTCTTAATGGGGTAATTCATTTGCATTTTTTAAAATGAGGTGTTTTGTTTTTTTTTAGATTTTAAAGATTTTGTTTATTTATTTGTCAGAGAGAGAAGGAGAGCACACAAGGGGAGGGAGAGGCAGAAGCAGGCTCCCCACTGAGCAGGGAGCCTGGTGCAGGACTCGATCCCAGGACCCTGGGATCACGACATGAGCCAAAAGCCGACACTTAACCAACTAAGCCACCCAGGCACCCTGGCCAGAATCATTTCTACACATATATTTATTATTTTTTTCTGTCAAAACTCCGGGCCAGATTCAGCAGCTTTAATGAGACTATTGGTTATCAATTTCATTATGAAAGCAGAATTGGTCAAAGATCATTATTAATACTTATGGAAAATGTATCCTCCCAGGGCTCGGAGCTACTTAGAGAGATGAGATGGCCTCGTTTCTTCCATGGGGCACACAGATTAGTCCAGAAAGTTACATTATTTGTTAAGCGTTTAATCCTCTAGAACAGATTCCCATCATCTCCTCTGAAATCCTGTGGTTACCCACAAATCTTATGCTGAGGAAGTACCTCCCCACATTTAACCTAAATGTCCCTTTAGCTATTTTATTAAGTCACAAAGCATTATCTCTTGCATCTACAGCCTGAAATAAATTTGGCTGTGGTAATAAAGTTCAAAGGGAAATTAAATACTTTCTCTCTTCCACCCACTCTATTGATTGTTAAAAACCCATGCTACTTCTTCTTTAGACTAATGCCTACCTACATTCGCAGCCCAGCTTTCAGAGGGCTGATGCCGGCTAGGTAGAAGTGGTAGCATCAGCCATCAAATTCTCAATCCAGCTTATCTAGAGCCCTAATTCACCCTAATTCACCCATAATCATTCATTTATGATAACTACATCATGATCACTTACTGAAGTCACTGGTCCTAATTTGACAGGACTGGAGGGCATCTTAGGAAACAGGAGATAATTTGGTGAGAAAGTATGAGCGAAGTCTAATTATGCAGGAGCTTGAAGGTCAAGTTGAGAAATTCAGATTGGATATGGTAGCAAACAAGAAAAATGTAGCCTGTACCAATGTATTCAGAGTGAAACTGCTGGAACGTGTGATTTTTGAACTTGCGTTCAGGTTCATCCTTCTTTACAGCCATAAAGCAGACAATAAATATGAACATCTCTAATTTCAAGTGGCTGAAAAAGCCAGGGACTTTACTTCAGGGAGAGTAAAAGTCACAGGACTGCCCTTTACTCAGTTTCAGTCTGTTCACTTCCAAAGCGTCTTACCTTTCTGGTTTCCTAGGGGTCTTACCATCACATCACTCCGCGTCTTACCTTTCTGGATTCCTAGGGGTCCAGTTTGTCAGTACCAGGTCTGAGTGGACCAGGATAGGAGGGAGCCCCAAGTTTCTGGAGACTTCGACAAGGGGAAGGGCAAGATTTCTTGGCAGAACCTTTTAGATATGAATCCAGATATATACGATTACATTATGATAGCTGGAATATACGGCCGATAGATAAATCCAGATACATATGACTATGATATGATACAACAGAATATACAATTAGTATATTCTAGGAAAAATGCAGCAGAGGAGGTAGTCATGGTTGCCCTCTATTCCAGCAATCCTGTGGCAGAGAAAGGACGTGGGCAATAAAACTGGTATTATCTGAGTGATCCGTAAAGGCACACCTTGCTCTCATATTTTTTCTGTTTACACTCTAGTGGACCTATTGTTTATAAGTACAAGCTGAAATATATATGAATATTACAAAGCTGAAGCACATACATACAGATTTATGTATAAAATAATCTCTGAAAGTTGACTGCAAAGAAGGGCATCACTAAATGTTTTGAACATGAACTGGGGACTGAGTTGATAAGTAGTAGGACAAAAATCTCTGTATCTATCTACTTATCTATAGACACAGATGACTACATAAATATGTTGATGTATCTGTTTATGTGTATAAGACCTCAAGCACATATACACATGCGTGTATGAACACGCACACGCACATGCGTGTGCTTATGTGTCGGTCGAGAAGAGTTTATGGGGAGGATAGAACATTTCATCCTGTGTGGCAGCCAACTCTGTCCATCATTTCATAAATCAAACCCAATAATAACTTCAAGTAAATAAGTCACCTCAAGACAGTTCCCTTTCAACCCCTAAGTTATCTGAGGACTGCTCCAAGGAGACTTATTTGCCCACAAGTCCAGAATCTATGGGGGACCTGTGGGGTTTTTTAAATTGCAGATAAGGCTAAATTAGTTTAGATTCAAAAGAACATTCTCATGCTCCCTATCTCCCACTTCCATTTTTATTTCCCCCTAAGATAAAAGTTTCAATTAAAGGAGTCCCTCTTCTGCCTTTGCTTTACCTTAGATTTTTAGACTAGACTTGGGACAGAACTGTTTTTTAGGTAGAAAACAATAAAGAACTTTAAAGAGTGCCTTGGGAATCAGGGAATGAGGAGGGCAGTGCAGAAGGGAGGTGTCTATTTCGGTGAAAAGTTAAAAGATGAGATGCAGAGAAAGAGATGATCTGAGACTGTGGACAGGGGCTCCCTGCTCATCTGTAAGTACAAGAACAGACCTTGAAGTTAGAGACTCCTTCTCCTCCCAGGGCTCAGAGCTACTTAGAGATGAGATGGCCCCGTTTCTTCCAGTTCTTTAATATGATTATGGTTTGGAGAATACAAGGGGGGAGGGGAGTCTAGTGGAATGGTTGGTAGTGTGCCTAGATTTCAAACTTTCTTTTTTTTTTTTTAAAGATTTTATTTATTTATTTGTCAGAGAGAGAGAGAGAGCGAGAGAGCGAGCACAGGCAGACAGAGTGGCAGGCAGAGGCAGAGGGAGAAGCAGGCTCCCTGCCGAGCAAGGAGCCCGATGTGGGACTCGATCCCAGGACGCTGGGATCATGACCTGAGCTGAAGGCAGCCGCTTAACCAACTGAGCCACCCAGGCGTCCCTCAAACTTTCTTATATCAGACACACAATTTAAAAAAAAAAAAAAAAAGATGTCTTGACATTTAAAAACTCTGAAGCAGCTCTATACCTTCCTCCTCTCTCCTTTCTCAGCCTCCCTTCCTTTTCTCATGGGGAGTTTCTCATGTTTACTTGGAAGAAAAGAGGCAAGATCAATCAAGGTAGCCAAATAGGCCAGGGCTGCTCAGTGAACATGAAGTCCTAGAACAGTGCTAACTCTGGTTCCTGGAAAAGGGGCACTTCTGCAAAATGAAAGGGAGTAGTCTCTTCTACTGCTCAGTGCACTCAGAGACTTCATGTTATAATCTTCAGGTTGAAACCATAAAATGTTAAGTCAAGATTCAGAAGAGATTTAAATAAATTATTAAGAGACCAATAATCAGTAGAAAGAAAGGAGTATTAAAAATTAAAATTAACCTTGTAAATGTCAATGAGTGCCTCTAGGGAAAGAAGGTTACACTGGTGAATCAGAAGGTCTGAGCTTGGACTTGGATTTTACACTCACTTGCTCTCTGACCCTGGTCAAGGACTTTATCTTCTGTAGTCCTCAGCTGTCTATAAAATGGGCACAGTAGAATTTCCCTTACCTTATGGGATTGTGAAAATCAAGAGATAATGTATGTGCAGAGGCAGACAAAATGCCCATTAAGTACTTTGAGACCTCAGTTGTTGCCTTTAAATGCATCGGGAAGCATTATTGCCAGAAAGAAAATAGATGTGAAAGCTAATGAAAGGGAGAAATGGCTACAAGTTCTAAAAAAGAAAAAATTTAGTTTCTTAAGGAATAAAGTTCTTTCGTTGAAGTGGGCCACTTGTCCTTCCTCCAACGGATAGCGGGATAGAAGAACAAGAAGGGACCTGTCTTCTAGAAAAACAGTGTGGGGCCAAACAGGGAGTGTATTCCAGGAGCAGTAGAACAGGCAGAAGACAAGGTGGGCATCTGGTTGTCCTTTATTTACCTCTTGGGGCTGTGTCTCTCCTCTTTGCCAGACGTAGCCCATGGTCATTAAGCTCAGAACCAAGTGGGCCAGGCGCCGTTCACGGTAACTCTGGAGGAACTGGCAGCTCAAGAGGGGCATCTGTTCAAGGCAATACCCACACATTATCACCTGCAGGGCTGAGGCTGGGCACAGGGGATCTCTGACTTAAAGGATTCTTCGCATATAGGGAACAACTTATTTTTTTGTGGAGGGAGAAAGGGCCTCCGTGCACTCCCATTCTCCGCCTGATCTGAGGACACCGCAGTATGGAGGGATTCCAGGAAGCATTGTTTGGGAAGTACTGAACCACTCCATCCAAGCTCCCAAATGGCCCCCATGGTTGTGCCAGCCCCTGGTCACATCCACCAAGGAGCTGACAGATTGGTCAGAGTGTTCTTGCATAACGAATTCCCCAGACCAGGATTGTTTCCTTCCTGGAGTGTATCCATGGCAGCTCCCTTGGCATCATGAAGGGCAAACAACAGGCCTGCCCCGCCGGCGTTACTCTCTCAGCTTAATTCCCTCCTAAAAGGAGGCCCAATGGACTTGGGAATTTGACCAAATCCCTAGAGGGCATTAGCTGAGCTGGGCCAAAGGATTGGGCAGTCCTTGTTGGAACCCTTCCAGTGACCCTGGAGGGGTGTTTTCTCTTCTTCATGCCCTTTACCTGGTGGAAATGTGTCACTTGGAAGTTTACAGATGGTGTGTCCTCATGAAAGTCACACCCTGCCCACAAGTTACCCTGCCTAAACAAGGACCCGTTTCTCACTTTTGCTTGGAATAGCTCCTGGTTGATGCCAACCAACAAGGAGCTGCAGGTTCCTGGCATGCCCCCTCCTTACCTCTGCTCTCCTCCTTTCCTCCCATGGCTGCCCCAGCTCTAGAAACAGCCTGATCTAGCTCTTCCTGTCTCTGGGTTCCTTAAGTGCCACAAAAGGTGGTGGCGGATGTCTTGTGTATCCTTTTTTTTAAATTTTTTTTTATTTTTTCAGTGTTCCAAGATTCATTGTTTATCACCACACCCAGTGTTCTATGCAATATTTGCTGTCCTAAATACCCACCACCAGGCTGACCCATCCCCCCACCCCCCTCCCCTCCCAAACCCTCAGTTTGTTTCAGAGTCCACAGAGTCCTCAGAGTCTCTCATGCTTCGTCTTCCCCTCTGATTTCCCGCAATTCACTTTTCCTTTCCTTTTCCTAATGTTCTCCATGTAATTCCTTATGCTCCACAAGTAAGTGAAACCATATGATAATTGACTCTCTCTGCTTGACTTATTTCACTCAGCATAATCTCCTCCAGTCCTGTCCATGTTGCTACAAAAGTTGGGTATTCATCCTTTCTGGTGGAGGCATAATATTCCATTGTATATATGGACCACATCTTCTTTATCCATTCATCTGCTGAAGGGCATCTTGTATCCTTTTACGCTCCAGACAGGGCAGAGCAGCCTCTGACCCGCTGCTCCTCCTGCCCAGGCTCCCTACCAGGAGCTCCTGGAATCCTTCCTCTGCTCTCTGCTAGAGGGTAGCCTTTCTATGTCTGTCCTCCCCACTCAGCTGTGTGTTTATTCTTTCTAAAAATTGACTCTGAAAGAGTCCCAAAGGCAATGTGCTCTAGGTTCACGTGCTTGCGTGTGTGTATGAGGTGGGGGGTGGCTGCTGAGATGTTGCATTTCAACAGGAAGCAGCCAGAAAATACTAACAATAGTTATTTATTGAGTACTTGTTATAAGCCTCTTAACTAATGTGTTCCTGAGGCAGGATGCTAAAAACTTCCCAGGCCAGGTCAAGTTCTGCTTTCCCCACAAATGCACAGGCCAAAACTGAGTCAGAGAGGGTAAGCACAGGGTCACAGAGTCAGGAGGGACTGAGCCAGGGTACTACTTCAGTTCTGTCCACTGTCCCGCTTTCTCAAGTTAGCCCTGCCCGGTAGAAATGAGAGCCACATGTGTAATTTCAAATTTTCTGGCAGGGACATTAAAAAAAATACTAAAAAGAAACATGAAATTTATTTTAATAATGTATTTTTCTATGTCAGTATATCCATAATATTATCAACACATGGTCAGTATAAAATATTGAAATACTTTGCTCTTTTTATAGCAAATCTTCAAAATCCAGTGAATACCTTACATATCAGTTTGTCTTAACCACATTTCAGATGTTCAATAGCCATAAGCCCCTGTTGGTTACCTATAGTGCCATCTTAGGGTAAAGGAACAAAGTCTGATTTGGGAATGTGGCTCTTGGTTAGCGACTTTTTGGAAATTTCTTGCACATTCCAGAGTCCCTGGGCTCTCCTTTCCAATCAAACACAAATAATTTTAAAAAATGATTTAGAAAAAAATAAACAGCAACAACAAATACTCTTTGTAACAGAAGTTTTTTTCTACAAAAAAACAATGAAATGGTTAGGGAAAGAATGAGTCAAAAACTTAATGTTTTCCTGAATTTAAAATAATGAACTTGATTTCATATTTGTGTTTTATTATAAGATGGAATGTAAATACAGAAGATGTAAAATGCAATCTCATTACAGTTCTAATTTTCATTTTCCTGAGTGTTAATAAATGTTTGCATCTTTCATATGTTACTTGGTCATTCATGTTTGCTATTTTGTAAAATGTTCATGTTTACAGCACAATTTTTTAACTTGGTTGTTTGTCTTTCTATTTTATTTCCAAGACTTTGTATATCCAGGATACAAGTCTTTTTCTTAGCTATATATGTGATAACATCATCTTTCAGTTTATGGCTTGGCTTCTCATTTTCTTTATGGTTTATTTTGATAAATGGAGGCTCTATTTTAATGAAATTTAGACTATCATAAACATATCCCAGTTTTAGTCATTAGGAAATCTTCCTTAGTCCAAGTACATATTCATTTAAATTTTCATCTGTAACATTTAAATTTTTGTCTTTTACATATAAATTCTTAATTCATCTGGAATGAATTTATTTTTATGATTAAAAATAGCCAATCCAGTGGTCCTCTCTGTTTATTGCTGCCCCCCATATCATCTGATCTTAATTTTTGTAGTCTTATATTATGTCATGATAATTGATAAGGCAAATCTACTCACCTTGTTATTGTTAAATATACATATATTTGTTCATTTATTATGTAACAATCATGATGTTACAACATCATGTTACAACATCATGATGTTGTTCAACAAGCATGATGAACTAAGCATTATTTTACTTTCACAACTTCCACATTTTTTTAACATCTTGTAAAAAATAAATATATAATTTTAACTCCATCATCATATTAATGCACTTTGGCCAAAAGACTATGTCCATACACACACATGCATGCACAAACTATTTTAGAAATTCATTCTTATTTCACAGACACATTAGCAGTGACTACTAAGAAGTAACTAGTACCTGCCCCAAGAAAATTGACCATATATTTCATTAATTTCTTTGTTTGGCAGTCTTTCTTAAATACTCTTTTTTTTTTTTTTTTTTTTTTTTTTTGGTCTTTGCTGAGTCCTTTATTCTGATTTGGAGTCATGATGCTAGAATAATTTCTGAACATTTGAGACAAAGTGTTTGGATAGTATGTTTTCTTATTTCTTGATTTGATTGATAATTTACTTTTTTTAGTTCTCATGGATGATTAATAAAATCTGGGCTCTAAATACCTTTTCCTAAAATCTTATTAATATTCATACAGTATATTTAAAAAAATCAGTATAGACAGATACATATTTATTTTATATTTTGGATTATAACCCAATGCTACTTTGTTTACTTGCTTGCGATGTTGTTCCATATTGGCCACTCGGGGCTCTTTCAGGTTGGCTTTTGTGTCCTGTTTGACATGCCCCAACTATTCCCTTTGTTAGCATTGCTTTACTTCGTGGCAGTGTAACATTGTTCACCTTGTATTTGCCCTGTCCCAAGTTTATAATCAGCCCTTTCTCCAAGGAGCCCTTGTTCCTTTTTTGGAGAACAGTGTCCCCACACTGCACTTGCCCATTCCTCCTGGGTGCCACTGCTCCTAGGTCCTCACAGGACAAAGCTAGGACATGTGTGGGTGTGCATGTGTGTGCACACATATTATATATATCCATATCCATATAATATTGATTTATCTGCATACGTTTATCTATTTACCCACATACGTAAGCTAAACGTGACTTTATACTCTTGTCTCCAACTCTAATCCAGTGCTGCAGGTTGATTCAAATTCCCCTTTGGCCAATTTGTAACTTTTATCTCTGACAGCAAAGTATCATCCATCATCCATTTATTTATCTGCTCAACCTAGTATACATATAAAGCAGTTTCAGAATTGTTAAACCATACCCCCACAGGAAAACCAATTTCCCAGCTGAGTATAGTGATACTGTGCAGTTCCTCTTCAGTTTGCCATACAGATTCTAGCTACAGCGTCATTGCCCACCGTGGCTTAGGTCAACTCCTTTCTCCCCAACTCCCCCCCATGAAATGATGTCATGTATCTGGAACACAGTTATACTCATTTGTTGTAGTCTACATTCCACCCCAAGACTCCCCCAGGTCTGGTTAATTGGTTTTTTAAATTTGCATACAATTAACTCTTCGTGATATACAATTCTATGGGTTTCGCCACCCCTGAATACCCCAAAGAACAAAAACTCCTCCTGTAGTAGCCAACCACCCACTTCTTCTGCCTCAGTCCTTGGTAATCACTGATCTGTTTTCTGTCCTTGCAGTTTCGTCTTTTCCAGAATGTCATTTGGACAGGATTATACAATATACAGTCTTTTGGGTCTGACATATTTCATTTAGCAAGATACATTTGACACCTAGTAGCATTCCGCTGTGTGGCTCTAACTCAGTGTCTCATCCAGTCAGGGCAGCTGTAACAAAGTAGCACAGACTAGGTGGCTTATAACCATTGGACATTTAATTCTTACGATTTTTGAGGCTAGAAGCCCAAGATCAGACTGGGGGCCCAGCGTGACTGGGTTCTGGGGAGGGTCCTCTTCTGGGTTGTGCACTGCTGTCTTTCTGGTGTATCTTCACATCGTAGCTGAAGAGGGCCAGAGAGCACTCAGGAACCACTTTAGTTACATTCTGTGCTGGTCAGTTTAATGTGCTGACTTGACCAGGGTAAGGGATGCCCAGACAACTGGTAAAACATTATTTCTGGGTGTGTCTTCGAGGGGGTGTTTTTGGAAGAGAATAGCATTTAAACTGTAGGCTGAGTAAAGAACATCGTGCTCAGCGATTCGGGTGGGCTTCATTCATTCCATCAGAGCTCAGATAAAATTAAAAAGTGGACAAAGCATGAATTTCCTGTCTGCTTACGCTGAGACAGCCATCTTTTCCTGACTTGGAACATCAGTGCTCTCAGTGCTCGGACCTTCAGACTCAGGCTGGGATTTGACACTGTTGGCTTCCTTGGCCTTCAGCTTTCCTAGGTCCCTGATTTGCAGGTTGCAGTCTCCATAGCCATGTGGGCCTGTCCCTCCTAATAAATCTTCTTCTCTATGTCTATATCCTCTTGCTTCTGTTTCTCTGGAGAACCCTGACTAATTCATCTCCTCAAAGCCCCACACTCTAATACCATCATACTGGGGATTAGGAGTTCAAAATCTACATTCAGTCCATGTACTCTGAGAATTTGACTATTCTCCTGTTCAAAGACAGGCTGTTTATTTCCCATTTGGGGGATTATGAATCAAGCTACTATAAACAGTCACATGCAAGCTTTTCCACGCTCATTAATTTTCACATGACTTGGGGTAGATACTTAGGAATGTGACTGCTGGGTCATATGGAAAGTCTATATTCAACTTCCTGAGAATCTGCCAAACTGTCTTCCAAAGTAGCTGTACTATTTTTTTTTTTTTTTGCATTCCCACCAGCAGCATGAAAGAGTGTCTCTTTTGGTGTATACCCTCATCAGCACTTGATAATGCTGAATTTTCTTTTTTAATTTTAGTTATTCAAAGAGGTGTTAAATTGGCCTCTTAATACTTATTATTATAAATAATCCTGTTACTCCATAAGTAAACCAGTTTTGTTTTTTATTGTTTCCTGATTAAAACTTGAAAAATTTTCTTCTTATTCTAGAAAATTTGAAATTTCACAGGGATATCAATATGTGTCCCCCCAACCCCAATGTCTTTCTGATAAAATACTCAAATCTTTCCTAAGATCTGAAAAACTTTTTCTTATGTGCTTGAAGCTTTGCTTTTCCTCCACCTATACCACTCTGCTTTAGGGAACTCTACTTTGTAGAATTTGGGTCATACATTTCTCCTTTTCTATACTTTATTTTTTTGAGAGTTGATGTTCCTTTAATTTTTGCTTTATACTTTATGAAAAGTGTGTTCTTTTTCTATAACCAATGCTTCTCTGATTTATTTGAGTTTATATTGAGTTTTTTGCTTGTTTATTTCTTTGCTCCCCAATAGTTCCTTTTATGTACAACTTCACTTATTTTTACAAAGTAAATATACTGGAGACATTAATTAGAATTTCAAAAACATTGATCTCATCAGAGCCATTAGTTGTGAATGTCCAATCTCTTCCTACAGTGTTTTGACTTATTCCTTCTTTTCATATGACATGGTAATTTGTAATTATCAATTCATGTTCAGGGATTGTGGTCAGTTCTATCATAACTAGTAGCTATTAAAGCGTCCCTTAATCATGTTTCCAGAATGCTGCTGAGTCTCCTCTTGTGTAGCTTCCTGGGAGCAAGTCAGTTGCCTGTAGTGTTTTGTAACAGTAGAGTGGAGAAAGGGGACTCTTTCTGGAATAAGATGGATGTATCTAAACAAATAAACAAGTTTTGTTTGTTGGTTGTTTGTTTTTTTACCAAATACGGATAGGTTTCCTGGGGCTTTCTAAGAGCAAAGTGGCTGGTCTGGAGGTACTTTAAGATCAAAAATGTAAATCCAGTTATTGTGTTGTCTGTGCCAACTAAAGGGCTTAAGAGAACAATTTTTTAGTCTGAAGCTCCATATATGGTCCTGGAAGCTATAATATTTGCTTTTCATGACTGATTTCCAATTGATTCAGTCTCAGCCTGTGCTGGTGATGTCTTTTTTTTTTTTTAAGATTTTTTTTTTTTAATTTTAAATGATTGCTATATCTAACGTGGGGCCTGAACCTATATCCTCAAGATGAAGAGTTGCATTCTCTACTGAATGAGCCTGCCAGGAACCCCAGTGAAGTCTTAAAAGTGGATTCATGTAATTAGTTGTTTTATACATAATTAGAAATGTAGAGAGACGGGCCACAAGTGTTGTAATAGTTTCCTAGGGCCACCTCAACAAACAAACACCAACTCAGAAGCTTAAAACAGCAGAACTGTATTCTCTCACAATTCTGGGCAATAGATGTCTGAAATTAAGATATTTATAAGGTTTGTTCCTTCTGGAGTTTCTGAAGGACAGACAATCCGTTCCCTCTTCCCTTCCCAGTGTCTGGTGATTACCAGCAACTCTTGGCACACTTTGGCTTGTAGATGATGCATCTCTTCTCTCTCTCTGCCTCTATCTTCACATGGTCTTCTTCCCTGTGTATCTGTGGGTCTGTGTCCACAATTCCTTCTTCTTATAAGGACTCCAGTCACACTGGATTAGAGTGCACCCTAATACAGTATGACCTCAGTTACCTTGATTACATCTGCAAAGAACTTATTTCCAAATAAGGTCACAGTCCTAGGTTCCAAGTGGACAATTTCTGGAGAGACACTATTCAACCTAGTAAAAGTGTCAGGGGATTATTTTCACAGCTGTACTAAACTCTTTCACCAACTTCCATGTTTTCAGTAGCCAGAAGTTAGTTGTACACTCCTGGCCTTCTCTCACTGATATTTCACATATGAGGAGCCCCGATTCAATGAATCCTTCACTTCACTCTTGACAGTGTAATCAAATAAAGCCCAAGGAAAACCTGGTGCAGAGAACTGTGTAGTTCACAAATAGAACCTTAATCTGTCCTTCTACAAATCGTTCTTGGCTCCACCTTGCTTTTATGTCTTGCTACTCTGAACTGGGAGAAGGAGGCCACAGAGGTTCAGTTTGCTTTATGCTTTGTGTGGGTACAATACACTCTGATATAATTTCCTTAATATGAAACAAACATTCTTAAAGTTTCACCCATCTTTGGTACTTTCTCTTGCTCTCTGCACTTAAAGATATTTTCTTATTCTTTTTTTATTTCTCTGGTCTTATTAATGAGATTTACGCAGCAGGAAAATAAATTCTTAGGTTTAGTTTGCTATCTTCATAAACACTGAAGTCATTCTCTTACATCTCTTACAGGATTTCCAATCTTGTGCCTGCACTTAGCAGGCATCTAGTAAGTACTTTTAAATCCATTAGTATTTATAGATATTAAATATGTTTAAGTCAGTGATGGAGAATCTGGGAGCATGGGAAAGCTTTCTTGTATCTCTGAAATCTCATGGCACTCCAAATTGGAGAAGAGACCAGAGGGAAGTATAAATATATACTCAATGCTGCTGAATGAAAGGGACAAAAGAAGTGATTTAGTCCCTTTAACAATTCCATGAGACCAGAACTTCTCCCCTTCTGTAAAAAAAGGAGGCAGAACTACAGGGGTGAAATAATTTGTTTTCAAGTTGGATAGCTACTATATAATAAAGCCAAGATTCAAACTCAGGTCTTCCTCAATCAAAGTCATGTTTTCTTGTTACATCATCTTATTTATTACTGTGGGATACTGTCAGTGCTCCAGGGACCAAGAAGTTTCACTGTTTCTTACTCACTCTTGGGAAATAATGCTCCTCTTATCAACTGTTTCTGCAGAACCTACCAACCTGAATTTATAACTCAGCAATTCTCTTGACTCAACTATTCTATAAGACCCTGATGGTAAAATCAAGGGAGAGGAGCACTAACCATGTGACATACAAGGAGGACACTGAGAATTTCAATGCTTACCCTTCTCCAGCTAGATCTTATCCATCAGCTTACCTATAATTCCCAACTAGATGGCCTTCCTTCTGTAAACAAATATTTGTTCAGTGTGTAATGTGTTTCAGAAATTATTTTGTGCAGGCTGCGGAAATTTTAAGGAAATGCATGTGTAATATGAGGAACAAATCATTCCACTCTTCAGAAAAGGTGAGATAGCTTTCTTGGTAATCTCAATGGTGTCCCTGGGTCCATTGACCCACTTTCATAATTCTGAGAAAGAAATGTGGTGTGGGGATGAAAATACAATGATGAGAAGAACTTAAAGAGAAAAAAAGAACTTAAAGAGAAGAGTGAAAAAGATATACCTTATTTACTCGAGCTTGAAGCTGGTGACTCTCAATCAAATGAGGGAGTTCGTTGGCAATTTCCATCCAAGGCCTAAAATGATCTGGAAGTTCTTTCTGCATTCAAAATGGAAACATCTCAGTATTTTATTTTCTTTTTTAATTTTATCTTTTTAAAGATTTTATTCATTTATTTGACAGACAGAGATCACAAGTAGGCAGAGAGGCAGGCAGAGAGAGAGAGGAGGAAGCAGGCTCCCCGCTGAGCAGAGAGCCCAATGCAGGGCTTGATCCCAGGACCCTGGGATCATGACTTGAGCCGAAGGCAGAGGCTTTAACCCACTGAGCCACCCAGGTGCCCCCATCTCAGTATTTTAGACCTCTCTGGGAAGCAGCTTTGGGGGAGTAACTGCTTTCATATTTCGGTTTTAAATTAGAATTCAGGTCGGGTCAGTTCAACAAGTATTGAAAATTCACTCTATGCTGGGCCCTGTGCTAAGCATTACAAACACACAGATGATTGAAATACAGTCCACAGTCCTGGGGTTTAAGGAGCATGTAATCTAGTAAGTCAGAAAAAAATGTAGCCAGATATACCCCAAGGCAGTGTAATATTTTCAGTTACTGACATGTGGACAAGCTTAAGAACTTGCAAAGAAGAGGAAGTTGTTAATTCTGTCAACAGTTGTGGGAAATAAAAGGGAAGTATTTGTAGAAATATGACAATGGGGGCCAGTGTTAGAGTCTGAAAGTGACTTTGCTGGGGGAAATTTGAAAATGGAAAGGAAGTAAAACAGAAGAGTTAGTGGATATAGGAGAGAGCTGTGCTTCCTGGGACTACAGGTGACTCAGTGTTACTGCAATATAAAGCTCAAGAGAAAAAAGGTGATCGATGATGAGACTAGAAAATCAGATCAAATGTGCTTTTTATAAAGTGCATAAGAATTTTCTTTTCATGTAGTTGGTGAATGGTTCGATCTGAATTTTAGAACGATAATTTTGTTGATAAGATTTGAAGATATAAAGTCAGATTAGGAAAGCTTTGAAGTACTACTTGAGGACTTAATTTGGACAATGACAATGAATTTAGAAAGGAAATATTCAAGAAATATTTGGAAAGGGGCACCTAGGTGGCTCAGTCGGTTAAGTGTCCAACTCTTGATTTAAGCTCAGGGTGAGCTCAGGGTCATGGTCTCAGGCTAGGGGAAGAATGCTTGTGTTTCTCTCCCTCTACCCCTCTTCCCACCTTGCACTCTCCCTTTCAAATAAATAAATAAATAAATAAATAAATAAATAAATAAAATTTTAAAAAAAGATATATTTGGAAAGTAAAATTAAAATGATGAGTGATTAAATTTAGAGAAAGGGACTAAGGGAAAGATGACTCCTAGTCTAATAGCATTGGCTGTGCTGGACCCAGGGTTTAGCCAAGTAGAACATAGGCTGAATTTCAGCAATCCTAGCTCCATCCCAGGAAATGGCACACTATACCTTTTGCTGTAAATAAACTTATATTGGAACAGTTATACTCATATGTTTACATATTGTCTATGGCTGCTCTCACATTATAGCAGCAGAGTCAGGGAGTTGCAACAAGAAAGCTATATGGTATGCAAAACTTCAGGTATTTACTATTTGACCCTTTATAGAAAAAGTTTGCCAACTCCTGATCTATCCCTATGGACCTCCTTTTTTCAAGTATAAACTGAAACTGAATGTTGTATTTGTGGATTAAGAAGGAGAGGCCATGTAAGGATGATTTCCATGTTTAGGAAATAGGTTACTAAATGTATCGATAGGAACACAGTTTGAGACAGAAATGCAGGGAGAGTCAAAGAGAAGGCATAAAAATAGTGAGTTTATTGTTCAATATTTATAGCCCAGAATGTCAGGATATGGCCACATACTGGACAAGTACATTTGCAGTTTGAGGTTCATGAAAAAAATTAGTATTAGAAATGCACAGTTGGGAGGCATAACTGTGGTAAAAACTTCCCATGAAGTTAAAACCACAAAAGCGTATGAAGTCATTAATGAGAAGTCCCCAAGTGAAAGGAGAAGGCCCAGATCAGCACACTGGGGAACAATGACAGAGCAGGCAGAGGAAGTGAATCCAGCAGCACAGATCAAAAAGAGGTTCAGTGGGCCAGAAGAGAATCACCCCACAGAAGTCAAGACATTAGAAGACATTAGAAGACATCAAAGAAGGGACTTACCAGAAGGTCAGGTGTATCCGTGGAAAGTTAAAGGAAGACTGTCCACTTTGGAAAAAAAAATTAAGAAGGTACCCATGGATATATCAGTCTTCCTATATATATATAAATTTATGTCAGGGTCATGGAAGCAGGGTTCAAATTTTAGCGTGTTGAGGAATTAAGAACATAGAGACTGAAAGAGTAAATTACTATGTTTAGGAGAGTCTTGGGCCTTAGCAAGGAGTCATGCGGGTTTGAGAGCTATCTCAATTTTAAACAAACTCTTTTTTTTTTTTTTTTTAAGATTCCATTTATCCATTTGACAGACAGAGATCACAAGTAGGCAGAGAGGCAGGCAGAGAGATAGGGGGAAGCAGGCTTTCTGCTGAGCAGAGAGCCCGATGCAGAGCTCGATCCCAGAATCCTGAGATCATGACCTGAGCCGAAGGCAGAGGCTTTAACCCACTGAGCCACCCAGGCGCCCTGAGAGCTATCTCAATTTTAAAATGAGAACTTTGAGCAGTTTAGTCATGAAAGAGGATGATTTTGAAGATAAAGGACAGACAAGAGTAATCACAGGCAAAATGTCAGGGAAGAAGGGGAGAAGGGGAGTAAAAGGCCAAATGAACCACCTGGCTTTGAAGTGATAGAAGGTGAAAGTCTGGAGTTGGAGGGAATTTGCTCTTTATGAACTCAATTTGTCACCAAAGGGGACTGAAGCCCAGATTCTATGACTTGAAGAAAGGGGTTGGTGTTAAATTAATTATAGATGGGAGAAGGAACAGGAAATTAAACATAAAAATATAAACAGTACACTGTCTCATATTATGTACATTATACTGTACTATAATACTATATAAGACCCAGCACAGTTTGAAGAGGTATGGAACTATAAGTTACCCATAAATTACTTGTTGGAGGCGGTCTTCTGTCTCTCAGAATGTGATACAAGTTTGGGTCCAAACTCCTAATTAATTCATAACCTGGGTGAATCTAATGTCCAATCCACAATCTCTGAAAATTAGACTTTATTTAATCTTGTCTTTGCTATCTTTAAAACTGAATCAGTTTAGGACAAACTGAGAATCCCCTACTAGTTTTCACAACAAATTAGATTATACCCTTATCATCATAATGTTGTTATTATTTAAAGATTTTATTTATTTATTTGACACAGAGAGAGAGGTGGGGGGGGCACAAACAGGCAGCGTGGGAGAGGGAGAAGGCAGGCTTCCTACTGAGCTGGGAGCTTGATGCGGGGCTCAATCTGGGGACCCTGGGATCATGACCTGAGCTGAAGGCAGAGGCTCAACAACTGAGCCACCCAGGGGCCCCAGCATCATATTAGTTTTATTTTTACTATAGATTCAGATGTCATGGAAAGAAAATTCCATCACACTCTCCTCCGCAGATGTTCTTTTTTTCTTTTTTTCCTTTAAAATTTTATTAATTTATTTTTCAGAAAGAGAGGGAGAGAGCACAATCAGAGGGAGTGGGAGGCAGAGTGAGAAGGAGGCTCCCTGCTGGAGCCAGATCTGAAACTTGATCCCACAACTCTGGGATCATGAGCTGAGCTATAGGGAGATGCTTAACCAACTGAACCACCCAGGAATCCCACCCTCGCACGTTCTTCACACTATACCCCTGCTTCTGGGAAGGAGTCTACCTTGCTCTGTGCTCTTCTCCCTGGGAGAAGAAGTTTATAAGGATGGTAGTATACTCTTCCCCAGCAATGCTCAGCGATGGGTGCAGAGTCGAAGAGGGCCGATAATTACATTGACACAAGTTTGAGGATTTACAGAGCGGGCACAGAGTTGACTGTTAGCAGGAATAAAGGCAGAGAAATTTATGGTAAACAGACTCTGAACTGGCAACTTGTTTGTCATCTCATTTGTATAATACATATGTTTTATGAACAAAAAGTGAATGCAATTTTACAGAGACAATGGAATATAATCTACATCAAAGAAACAGATGCAGAGTTACAATATTCAGAGGGTCCTTTTAAAGTGGATTTTAAGGGGCACTTGGATTGCTCAGTTGGTTGACTGTCTTGACTTTTGATTCTGGCTCAGGTCTTGATCTCAGGGTCAGGGGATTGAGTCCCATGTGGGGCTCCGTGCCCTGCACAGAGTCTACTTGTCTCTCTCCCTCTGTTCCTTCCTCCCCACCGCCACACACACTCTCTCTCTCTCAAATAAATAAATAAAATCTTTAAAATAAAATAAAGTAGGTTTCAAAAAGGAAAATTGTAACCAAATCATCACCTTCAGCCTTCCTTCTTTGATGCCTAGGCTAGCGATCATATTCTGAAAATTAAGTGGAGGGATCCTGTATTTCTGCTTTTCTCATCTGCATGGCAATCCATCCATACTACCTTCTGCCTTCAGCTAGGTTACGGTGGAGTATTTATGTTTTCTTTTCCCTTAGATTCCTAGAGGAATCTCTGCCTTCCTCCTGATTTTTCCCCTCCCCTCTTTAGAAAGAGGGAAACATACCATAAGAGATTCTTAAAAACATAGATGAAGCCAAGGGGTGGAGGGAGGTGGTGGAGGAGAGGCTAGGTGGTGATGAGTATCAGGGAGGGCACTGGGTGTGATGAGCACTGAGCGTCATATGCGAGTGATGAATCATTGAATTCTGCTCCTGAAACCAACAGTGCACGGTGTGTTAGCTAAATAGAATTTCAATAAAAATTAGAAAAAAAGAAAAAATTAAAAGTTCTGATGTTTGTGTTTCACACATCACACAAACACAAGAAAACCATGCTTTCGTGATCATCTGGGCTTTCAAATTGTGGTTCCCTGGTCCAACAGTATGGGAACTTGTTAGAAATGCATGTTCTCAGGCCTCACCCCAGGCCTATTGAATCAGAGACTCTGGGATGGGGCCCAGGGTTTGCTAAAACACACCGTGCAGGTGAAGCTGATGTGCTCCGAAGTTTGAAAACCGCTGATGTGGGGACCTTGAAAATGATCAAGAAGGGGAGAAAGGATTTTGAAGGCATTTCATCATCTGTTAAGAATATAGCGTTTCTTTCTAGCTTTTCCTCTGGAGACAGAGAAAGTATTAAATTGTTAATTATTTTTTGATTGCCAGATTTTTTTTTTTTAATTACAAGGTAGGAGACAGGATTAGCTGCTGGGTTTTTCATGAGCTAGCACCTTTTTTCTGTCAGTTCACACATATCTAGCACATCTGTTTTAAAAACTTGTATGGTATTCCAGTATTCTATTAATGAATATTACCAATTGTTTTTAATTTTTCACTATTAACAAATCTGATACAGTCATCCTTATACATATATTTCTGGATGTTTTCTTATTATTAGGACAAATTTCTAAAAGTAGATTTGCTGGATTAAAGATTCTTCACATGGAAAGGTTGAAAACCAGTTCTTGATTTTTTAACAGAAAAATTACATAAATTTATAATTGTAGTTATAGTATGTGATATATAATGGGAGTGCTGCTTAGCAATGATTCTAGACATGAGCATTACCAAACGTTTTTCATTTTGTTGTGCTTTTAAGATAGGATATGTATTGTATTATTGCATTAAAATTCTATAATTATTTTAATGTTTAATAAATTTATTAAAATAACTTCACAAGAAATATATGTCTTTTGGAAATGATAATTAAAAATAATGCAAACAATGTTTACAGCAAAACATTTCAAAAGCACAAAATTTATAAGATGGAAAGTAAAAGTACCCTAATTCTCATCCTCCCATCTAGTAATAACAACACTTGCAAGTTTCTTGTGTAGTTTTTAAGAAATTGTACATGCTATCATATTATCGTATACATTTATAATTCAGTGGTTATTAACAAGCTTGAGTATCTTTTCATATGCTTTGATCATTACATTTTGTGTAGTGTGTGAAACAGCCATTCACAACAGGATAGTCAAATGAACTAATATTTTCATTTATGCCATTGGGTTTTTACATTATGCTTTAGAAACTTCTTCCCATCCCAACAATTTTTCTTTTAGGCTATTTCTAGTTTAATTGTTGATGCTTATGTCTGTAATCCGTCTACATTTGTGTTGAACATGTTATGGGTTAGAACATATTATCTCAGGACGCCTGGGTAGTTTGTCAAAGTGTCTGCCTGGGCTCAGGTCATGATCCCAGGGTCCTGGGATGGAGCCCCACATAGGGCTCCCTGATCGGGTAGCCTGCTTCTCCCTCCCCTCACCACTTGTGCTCTCTCTCATTGTCTTTCTCTCTCTCAAATAAATAAAATAATAAAAAAAGAACATATTACCTCATTTCCACTTAAAATAGAGCCCAGGGATGTTGGATGACTTTCTGCTTTCCTGAGGTTACCCAGCCTACTCTGACTCAGAGTTCAGTGCACTAATACCAACCACATCAGAGTAAACACAGGGAGAATGGAGGACATAGGGGGATGGAAGATGGGTGTAACTGGATAGGAAATTGAAACTTGTGTGTTTTTCTTACTCTCATTCCAATAACTGGAAGATCCAGGAGTGAGATGGACAAAGATAATGAAATTTTTGGCTTTCTTTCCTTTATAAAAACCAATTTCCTATTACACCTCTGTCAAAGTATGATTTTCGAAAAGTTAAAAAAAATTGCTGACACAAATAGAGAACGTATGTCCAAAATACATTTGGTTCCTTAATGAGGAAATCAGCAGGATGGAAAAGTTGGTTCAAAAGCACTTGTTAAACTGGATATTTATAGAGTTTTAAAAAAAGAATGTTGAAATCAAATTACTAGGCTTGATAATAACAATGATCCAAGGGTGCTTGGGTGGCTCACTTGTTAGGTGTTTGCCTTCGGCTTAGGTCGTGATGCCCGGACCTAGGATCCAGCCCTGTATTTGGCTCTCTGCTTGGCCGTGAACCTGCTTCATTGTCTTCACCGTCCCATGCGTGTATGGTCGAGATCTCAGGACAATCGTTGTTCTGGTTGCTCAGGTCCCTCTCTCCCTGGAATGATTTTATCTTTTCACCTCACTCCCATGGTGGATTGAATGTATGCCTCCACAGAGGAAGAAAGGTAGGAAGGAAAGATGGAAGAAGGAAAGAAGGGAGGGAGGGAGGAGAGAAAGAGAGTAAATAAGAGAGAAAGAGAGAAAGTTAGACACACTTAGAAACTGCTTAGAAAACACACTTAGAAAGTGACCTTATCTGGGAAAAGGTGTAGTTTAGTTAATGATTGCAAGATGAGATCATCTTGGATTAAGGTGGCTCCAAGGACAAGTGTCCTCAGAAGAGCGACAGTGAAGAGGAAGAAGATACAGACACAAAGAAGGCCACATGGAGATGGACACAGAGAATGGAGCTCTTCTGCCATGAAAGTGGGAAACCTGGAGCCACGGGAAGACAGGGGAGGCCAGTAGGGATTCTCCCGCAGAGCTTCTGGAGGGAAACTAGTCTGGCCAACACCCTGACTTCAGACTTGCTCTACAGCATTCTGTGAGCATACATTTCTGCTGTTTTGAGCCACCAAACTGTGATAAATTTGCCGCAGCAGTCCAGGGAAACAAATAAATGCCCTGAGCCTCCTTTTGAATGAAAAGAAAACATTTGCATTTTTCCTATGGCTAATTTTTTCATTCTTTCTTAGCATATGTCAGCTTGTCTCCCCATATTGTCAAATGTTTCTCTGCAGCTGAGATTTCCTGCACAAGAAAACTTAAGTGGCATCATTGTTTAAAATTCCAGTTTTCAGAGCCTCTCTTAGCTACCCCTGCTTCTACTTGCTTATCTCTGTCTGCCAATTTCCCCTTGGGCTCGACTTAGCCTTCTTGGTTCCTTTATTTTTTTATTTTTTATTTTTTGAGATTTTATTTATTTATTTGAGAGAGAGAGAGAGAAAGCATGAGAGTGGAGTGAGGGGCAGAGAGAGAAGCAGACTCCCTGCTGAGCAGGGAGCCTGATGTGGGGCTCAATCCCAGGATTCCGGGATTGTAACCTGAGCCGAAGGCAGCTGCTTAACTGACTGAGCCACCCAGCCACCCCCCTGCCCCGACCTTTCTTGGTTCCTTAATTTTGGTACAGAAATCCATACGCCATTCAACCTCCCTTCCCCTAAACATATTGATCTACATTACCTATTATGAAATCTGATCTCTTGGTCCCTGCATTTACTTTATTGCCATCACTACCTCAAATCCCCCTTCAACATGATCAGGCATGCCCCAGAAACTAGGGGAGGTGGCAATAATTTCTCAAGAAAATATTTGACTATTTCCTGCCTACAACTTCTATCTAAAAACTATAGCCTCCAATGATACAAAATAGTACTGAAGCAATTATTTTCCTATTCCTCCCTCAAGTATCTGGGGTTCCATTAAGATTGTGAATTTCTACAGGACAGTATATATGTGTCTCTTTTTCCCAAATAGTTATTTGATCACTATAAAAGAATAAAATTCAGTGAACTAATGGGACTTCACAGTGAAGGAAACACAAAACCAAAAGGCAGTTTTTGAAATGAGAAGCGACCAGATGTTTACAGCAGTATTATCAACAAGAGACGAACTATGGAGAGAGCCCAAATGTCCATCAGCTAATGAATGGATAAAGAAGATGTGGTATATAAATACAATGGAATATTACTCTTCCATCAAAAAATGAAATCTTACCATTTGCAATGACATGGAGGGAGCTAGGATTTATTAAGCTAAATGAAATAGGTCAGTCAGAGAAAGACAAATATCATATGATTTCACTCATATCTGGAATTTAAGAAAGAAAGCAGATGAACACAGGTAAAGGGGAAAAGAGAAAAAGGAGAGAGGGAAACAAGCCATAAGAGGCTCTTAACGATAGAGAACAAACTAAGGGGAGATGGAGGGAGATGGGCAGGGGAATGGGCTAGATGGGTGATGGGTATTAAGGAGGGCACTTGTTTTGATGAGCACTGGGTGTCCTTTGTAAGTGATGAATCACTGAATTCTAAATTTTTTTAAAAATTTATTTATTTGTCAGAGAGAGAGAGAGAGAGAGCGAGTGAGCACAGGCAGACAGAGTGGCAGGCAGAGGCAGAGGGAGAAGCAGGCTCCCCGCCGAGGAAGGAGCCCAATGTGGAACTCGATCCCAGGACGCTGGGATCATGACCTGAGCCGAAGGCAGCTGCCCAACCAACTGAGCCACCCAGGCATCCCGAATCACTGAATTCTATTCCAGAAACCAATATTGCACTGTATGTTAATTATCTAAATTTTAAATTAAAAAATTTAAAAAAAGTCCAAAAAAAAGAATAAAGTTCCCAACATCCCTAAGACTATTGGCACCAGTCCTTTTCTCCTGCTCCATGGCACACTTAAAATTTCCCTTTTCCTTTTTTTTTTTAAATTTTTAAATTTAAATTCAATTTAGTTAACATATAGTGTATTATTAGTTTCAGGGATAGAATTTAGTGATTCATCAGTTGTATATAACACCTAGTACTTTCACATCAAGTGCCCTCCTTAATGCCCATCACCCAGTTACCCCATCTCCCCTCCAACAATCTTCAGTTTGTTTCCTTTGTGTGTGTGTGTGTGTGTGTGCGCGTGTGTGTGTGCTAGAGGACCAGTTATGGGTTTATTGCCAAACAGTGAGAACTTCTGAGCCCTGGACAAAGATCATCTTTGAGAACTCTGAGCCATCAGAAGCACCGCCAACCTCATCAGAATTTTTTCAGTAATAGCTCATAGGCAGTGAGGAATGTGCACTTCTCTTAGGAGATGCATTGTGTCTGGTTCTGAGCCACCATTGACGATTCTTTCCTCTGTCCATTATTTCACTGGGTTTAATAAGATGGTGATATTCCTTCTTTTTCCACATAAAATATGTTTAATAAATATTTTGATCAAAATTAAACTAAGAAAAAAATCCCAAACAAATGGTAAGTAATGTTACCGAAGCAATCCAGAAGAACAAATGGTAAGTAATGCTACCGAAGCAATCCAGAAGAAAATAAAATATGACAAACCAATAGAAAGAACATTAAAACTATGTCTAGGTAAGATGACCATGTGTGGGAGTCCCCTCTGTCTATCCAAACTGACCAGTTAACCTTGCAAACTTGCTCCAAGTTCTATCTTCTCCAGGAAGCTTTCCCCATCACTTCTGGTCTGCACCAGGATCACCTCTGAACTCCTTAAAGCTTCTCTTTTCCAGAACAGCTTTAATCCTTTCTACCATTGCCCACATGTCATCCTGCAGACCCTTTAGCATTATAGTCTTCCTCCGTCAGCTAAATTCCCATTGGGCGCTAAAATCTTTTTGACAGAAAGCACCCTCCCACCCATTCCAGATGGAAGACCTCATGCTCCTGCCTCCTTTCCATTGTTGCTGGTGCCTTTACCTCCAGGCTGTCGCTGCTTCTCCAGTACCTGCCACTTGCCAGACATTGTCCTCCAGATGTGCCTCCCCCCCAACACCCTCACCGCCCCCCTTCAGAACCTTCTTAATAAGAGCTGGTCAGATCACATCTTTTTCCTCTTCGGATACCTACAGCACAGCCCATATTCCAAAGAGGATTAGAATGCAGGGACAACACCTGATTCACAGCTGAATTTCTTGTCTTCTTCCCACTCTTAGCTCCCCCCACACCCCCTCACTCCCAGTGCCCAGTGCTGCCTTTCCTTCAGGCTGGGCTCAGTAAAGTGGTTTTTTTTTTTTTTTTTTCATTTTATTTCTTTTCAGTGTTCCAGAATTCATTGTTTATGCACCATACCATGCCCTCCCTAATACCCACCACCAGGCTCACCCCCCCCCTCCAAAACCTTCAGTTTGTTTCTCAGAGTCCAGTCTCTCATGGTTTGTCTCCCCATCCAATTTCCTCCAACTCACTCCTCAGCAAAGCTTTTCTCAGGAGGTTCTCCTGATGGCAATCCTCCTGCATAGTCTGTGATTCCACTGACCATCCTGTCCTCCCCATTAAAGAAACACCCCTAGCAGACTGCAGGAGCAGGACTGGACTTCTCTCACACCCACCAGCACCCACCACAGTACTCAGCACCCACCACAGTACTCCTACTTGGACCAGGAGTGTGTAGTGAAGAAGGGGGCTGTCTGTGGCCTTTGGTGTGTGTGTGTGTGTGTGTGTGTGTGTGTGTGTGTGTGTGTGTGTGTGTGACAGCTATGCCTACATTTGGCACATTTGGAGAGATAGTGATATTCTAATCCATCATTTCTTCTTCACTTATGAGTTACTTCTGGATGATGCCTGGGAACGAACTCTTTAGCTTGGAACTGTTTAAAAAAAAAAGAAAGGAAGGAAGGAAAGAATCAAGCATTTTTCCTGCCCTTGTAAGAATAGTAGATCAAAGATAATAGTTGACAAGAAGTTTATGTTCACAGAAGCATCCTTTGGTTTTGTATTGAAATTACCTCTGAGCTCTACTCAGTGCTTCTTGTAGCCATGACAACTTTATTTCTATAGTCTTTGTCTCCAACTTGGACCTGCACTGTCCTCCATGCATTTTGTAGCTTTCACTAAGCCATTTAGCCTGGAGATTCTGAATTAACTGTTGGGGTGGGGCTCTGGCGTCAGTATTTTTTAAAGCCCCCCAAATGATTTTGGTGTGCAATCCAGGAACTGCTGCTCTAATTCACTCTGCACTTAACATCCTGCTGGGAAAATATTCAAATGCCAGCTGGGTTATGTCAGTTGCCAGATGCATGAAATCCAAATTCCTGAGATTGGAGATCTGTGTTCCGTACTCATCTAATCTATGGCTATAATCTACTGTTGGCCCTTCCTTTCCTGCCAGACTGGTTTCCTTGTATTCTTTATGTCTAAAGAAAAATTACTTCCCACCTCCCTCCACCCAAACACACATACAGAGGCACTGGACACATGATCTGGCAGACGATTTTTGCAGCACATTTATGGACAGGAGCCTGACAGGTGTACATTTTCCACACTGAAACATTAGCCCCAGGAAATATTTGAGAGTGAATAGAAACAGTGGGGTAGAGTATTTAATACTCTTGGAGCCAGCCCCCCTTCTCTAAAGCCACAATATTTGCTTATTCATTAGCTTGACTGTTTTCTTCAGAGAGTCTTGAAGTAAATATTCATAGTAAACATCCAAGCTTGCCGGAAGAGTATCTTTGGGCTAGTCGACATGACAGAAAAGCTCTCCCATCACTTGCCTTTAAACTAAAGGAAAGCAAGACATGTTTGTGCCCTTAGCAAAGTCAGTGTGCGACATTTCCTAGTTTGTGATCAGTTTCAACACCTCTGTTGACACCAGCTGCCTGGTACTAAGTCTGATCTACGTAGATCCCTTCTGATCTACGGAGCAACCTGGGGCAGATTCTGATTAGAACTTCTTCCTCAAACCTCTTCCCAGAAACAGAGATGTTTAAAATTTTCACACAAATCAAAGGAAACTAAAACTGAAACACAGAATCACATTTTCAGAAATCTGATATGTGACTACCCTAAAGCAGGCCCAGTTTGCCAGTTTGAATTTTTTTTTTAATATAAACTCAGAAATGGAATTTTTTTTCTAAGGGGTTATCCATTAACCAAGTCACAAGATAAACACTGTCTGGCTCCGGATATCACAAACACTGGATACCAGTTATTGTTTCTTATCTAGTTTTCTTATTTGTCAAAAAAGGAAACACAGAGTGGAACTTACTCATTGTGGTGTTATGAAGTTACATACTTTATAAGATTATTTTTCCTCAGCTTAGTGTACATATTTAATCCCAATAAGAGTGTGTTAGCCTATTGGCCTTTTCTTCCTTTTGAACCAGGGATGATGAGAATATTCCCGAATCAAGTTTTACACACAGAATGGAGTTCGTAATGAGCATTGGACTGAAGGGCAGAAGAACTGCTTCTAGTCTTTCACTGGATTTATTTAAAATGTTTCATTCCACAGCAGTCTAGTGGGAGGGGCACTAGATCTCCCTCCACTCCATGTGAAAACAGGGTCAGGCAATTCTTGTGATAAACACAGAGTTACAAGATTTAATAAGTACAAGTCAGGGCAACTGACCCCTTCTGGTTTGCCCGGGATTTTCCTGTTTTAGCCCTGAAAGACCCACATCTTGGGACTCCTTTAAGTCCCTGGCAAAAGCAAATTCTTGGTAAACCCAGTGGCAGTCAGAGAATACAATCTGTACTCTGGGCTACAGCCCTACTCTCCATTACATTCTGAAGTCATTACTTCTGATGTTCAAGTTACTTGTAGCTCTATGACTTGTTCTGTCAACTAATGGCTCTATAGACAGCTTCCGAGACCAATGAATAGATGATATCTTCATCGGTATTCCTCAAATAACAGTTGAAAGTAAGTGAACATTAGAGTAGGTATTCAAAAAAAGCTCATTGAATTCTAGACCATTCTTTAATCGTAGTTAAATGACAAATTAGGCTTATGGGGGGGGGAATTGGATCTATTAAGTCATTGCAATAACTGCAATATTGGACCCCTCACTCTCAACCAAGTAGTTTGGACCTTATCTATGATGTAGTAGGGAAAAAAAAGTGTTAAGAGCCCTGAGTACTAGTTCTGCTTTTGACACTATATGACTTTGGCAAGTCACTTCCTCTGAACTTCAGGTAGCTCAAATGTAAAAGCAGGAAGTTGGGACAGGATGGTTTCTTTCTTTCTTACTTTTTTTTAAAAATTAATTTCTTTTCAGCGTAACAGAATTCATTGTTTATGCACCACACCCAGTGCTCCATGCCTATGTGCCCTCCATAATACCCACCACCTGGCCCCCCCAACCTCCCACTCCCAGCCCCTTCAAAACCCTCAGATTGTTTTTCAGAGTCTATACTCTCTCATGGTTAACCTCCCCTTCCATTTTCCCTCAACTCCCTTCTCCTCTCCATCTCCCTATGTCCTCCATGTTATTTGTTATGCTCCACAAATAAGTGAAACCATATGATAATTGACTCTCTCTGCTTGACTTATTTTACTCAGCATAATCTCTTCCAGTTCCGTCCATGTTGCTACAAAAGTTGGGTATTCATCCTTTCTGATGGCGGCGTAATACTCCATAGTGTACAGGATGGTTTCTAAGCACTCTTACAGCTTAACATTCTAGAGAGTGAACAGTGGTGTTAAAAGTTAAGTAAGATTAAGAGTCACTTATGGTTTGTCTCCCTCCCAATCCCATCTTGTTTCTTTTCTTCTTTTTCTGCCCCCCTAGTCCCCCATGTTGCATCTCCACTTCCTCATATCAGGGATATCATATGATAGTTGTCTTTCTCTGATTGACTTATTTCACTAAGAGGGTTGCTGGGGGGAGGGGGTTGGGAAAGGGGGGTGGGGTAATGGACATTGGGGAGGGTATGTGCTATGGTTAGTGCTGTGAAGTGTGTAAACCTGGCGATTCACAGACATGTACCCCTGGGGATAAAAATATGTTTATAAAAAATAAAAATTAAAAAAAAAAGTTAAGTAATGAGGGGCACTTGGGTGGCTCGGTGGGTTAAAGCCTCTGCTTTCGGCTCAGGTCATGATCTCAGGGTCCTGGGATGGAGCCCCGCGTCGGGCTCTCTGCTCAGCGGGGAACCTGCTTCCCTTCCTCTCTCTCTCTGCCTGCCTCTCTGCTTACTTGTGATCTCTGTCAAATAAATAAAATCTTAAAAAAAATTAAGTAATGAAAGAATTGCATTACATTGTAACTTCAGTACAATTAAGAAATAAGTATTGTTAGTTCTCAAGGGTTACTTCCTCTTCTCAGCGACATCTGTGAATATCTGATTCCTCCCACCAATGCCCAAAGTACCCCAACCTCGAGTTCTTTTTGGTCTCCCACTAGCAAGCCAAGAAAAGCTGATTTGTTCTTTTAATTGATCTATAAGTTCCGACTTTTCCTTGGTAACTACAGATTTGCTCATAATTTTATTGGACTGACTGACAATCTATTAAAAGCAGCTGGCCTTAAAACATTCTGTTTGAGCTATGCTATGCTGAGCCGGGACTGTCACTTTTCTTTTGTTTATAATTATACATTGAGTTGTCGCATCTTGTCCAGGTATTTAGATCACCTGTCTCCCAATGACCACATAAATTAAGCAAACAAAAGAAGGAACAAATCGGTAACTTGAAAACCTATTCTGCCCTGGTCCAAGGCTCTATACTTACCAAAGGATTTGGAAGAAGGAAGCCATAGTCTTCAGAAATGTGAAATCTTCCTAAAGATAATAATGCTGTTGTCTTCACATTCTGACTTGGAGGCTCCATAATTTTGTTTGAAGTATCTACATTAAAGCCTAAGTTCCTGAGTGCCCTCTCCCCAACATATATCAGAGGTCTGGGGTAAGGGACCTTCAGAATAGCATCCTCCCTCTGAGGTTAATTGTGCAAGTGCCTCAGCAACGGAGAAGGACGTTGGTCTGAGGTTGAATTCCAGAATGCCATGAACTTTCTCTGACACAAGGCTGAGTAAACACTTAGAGACTGCTGATTAACACAAAAAGGCAAATAACACCACAACAGAAAAAAAAATTATTTTTTTTCCTCAAAGGTGTAGTATATGAGAAGATTGGTTTTGAATCCAGACATAAGCATGTTTTCCTTTGGAAAAGGAAAACTAAACTAGAACTTTGGTCATGACTGATCCCACACACCCTGACAGTAACCTTATCTTTATAGATTTTTGACACATTGGGTCTTTATCTCCAAGGAGTAAACTGTCAAAACTGGATGTTAGTTCCATTTAGACAGATAATTCAGCGGCTGGTGATGACTGGCGAGGAGAGGAAGATTCTAAATGCACATCAGAACCTCAGAGGATTCTGAACAACAACATACTCCAACACACTGAACAACATACTCTAACATAAAATTGCTTTGATTTTCTTTGAGAAATAATGTTTAATCATTTTTCAAAATCATTAAGCACAATAAGGAAGGCATATATATTTTTAAGCTGAATGAATAGGTAGTGGATATTAACATACTTAAGAGCCTGAACAGATGATTTGACTTAACCAGCTCCCTTCATCCACCATCTTTTGAGAACCTATCACTAAGATAGGTGATTTTACCTATGAAGTACCTACTAATTTTACGATTTTACAGGTTAATAAATTGGGGCACACACATGGGAATAAATCTGTCTATTGTCACTCCACTAATTATTGGCAGAGTGAGGGCTAGAGCTGAGGAATCTTGACTTCCAAGCCGTTGCTGTGTTCACCAGATCAGGATATCAAGCTGTCTTTTAAAAGTGCTACCAGAGTCTATGGGACGCCTGGGTGGCTCAGTTGGTTGCGCGGCTGCCTTCGGCTCAGGTCATGATCCCAGTGTCCTGGGATCGAGTCCCACATCAGGCTCCTTGCTCGGCAGGGAGCCTGCTTCTCCCTCTGCCTCTGCCTTCCTCTGCCTGCCACTCTGTCTGCCTGTGCTCGTGCTCTCTCTCTCTCCCTCTCTGACAAAAAAAAAAAAAAAAAAAAAAGTGCTATCAGAGTCTGAATTCACTTAACTATGCAGCCCAGTTATAAGTTCCAGGCCATAGATCTGCACTATGGAAATTGTGAAGATTTTGCCTTTTTCCAAAGGGACCCTGAACTTGGTTCATAAAGTTGTAAACAAATTTATCTGATGTATTTTAAAAGATTTTATTTTTTTATTTGAAAGAGAGAGAGAGAGTTAGAGAAAACACATGTACAGAAGTTGAGGGAGGAGGGGAGGAAGAGGGAGAGGGACAAGCAGACTCCCCACCAGGCAGGAAGTCCTACATGGGACTTGATCCCAACACCCAACATGCAGAGATACGACCTGAGTCAATGTCAGACGCTTAACCAACTGAACCACCCAGGTGCACCCCCCCTTAAACAGGTTTATTTGGAAGCTAATTCATCTAAACACATCTTCCCCTTCTTACCTTTCTCTAAGAGAAGTAGAAAAGCTAAAGTGTGCCTAGGTGGCACAGGGCTGAGCATGGGACTCTTGGTTTCTCTGGTCATGATCTCAGAGTGGTGGGATTGAGCCCCAAGTCCAGCTCCAGTGCAGAGTCTGCTTGAGATTCTTTCCTCAGTCTCTTCCTCCCCCTCTGTTTCTCCCCCCACCCATCACGCATGCTCTCTCTCTCAAATAAATAAGTATATATCATCTTTTTTAAAAAATGCTAAAAGCCAGAAGTTCTCTGATCATTCATTGAACAGTTTAAACTTTAAAAGTTGTATGTCAAAAGCAGCCCAATTGATTTATGGTTCAT
Source organism: Mellivora capensis (assembly GCA_004024625.1). NCBI lineage: Eukaryota > Metazoa > Chordata > Mammalia > Carnivora > Mustelidae > Mellivora > Mellivora capensis. The sequence continues at coordinate 56,388 of PISX010004698.1, read as the reverse complement.
CAAACATCTGATAGCCATTTTTAGTTGTCTACTTTCCCTCCACCCGATATCCAACCAGTCTTGAAATTGTCTCCTATGCCTTCTAAGTGCAATATCTCCAGCTTTATATGTTTAAACATTTTGTTCTCTCCCTCATTTTCAGATGAAAAGAAGCCCCAGTTGTTTTTGTTGGTGCTAGTCATGTTATTTTGCATCCATTTCCTCTTTATCCTCTCCAGAATTTACTGTAAAATTATAAAACTGTAGAATCATAAAATATCAGTACTAAAAAGGAACATTATAGAGTACATGATCTAGTTCAACACCTCACTAAATGTATAAAAAGCCTGAAATTTATGGGCGTGAAATGGCTTATCACATGTTACCCTGGGAGTGCACATAAGAATTGGACTGAGGTTTTGACATGCTGCTTCTCAGTCCAGAATTTCTCACTGTTGATTCAGTGAGGCCTACCTGGTGAGTAGGAGTGTGAATTTCTATCACCTATCTGCTATGAGCCTTTTCAACAGGTGGCTTAAACTTCTGAGCCTTCTTGTCCACCTCTGCAGGAAATAGTAATATTTATCCCAGAGGCATTTTGGGATAAATAAATGGGAAACCATTCAGTGAAGCACTTATCAGACTATAGTAAATGTTGTTTACCTCATTTTCTTTTCATCTCATCCTGGAAATCCTTTTTTAATATGTTTCTCTGGTTTTCTCTCTTATAAAAATTCCAATTATATCCTCTTCTATTTCAATCACTGGCTCCTTTTATTTTTTTTAAATTTTGGCCCTGAACATATACATATTTGTAGTGTTATTACAACTATTCTCTACTTCAGTATGCTTATGCATTTCCATCTGATCTTAGCCATCTATTCTATCTGCCCAGTTTCCTAACTCTGCAAATTCAGTCTTGAACTTTCTGGCTCCCAAGGTTTAGATCTTATGGTACTTGTGGGTCAGTGAACATCTCAGGTCCTACCAGAAAGTCATTCAAGCCTTCCTCCCTGTGGGGGGCCTGGGTGGTGCCCTCAGTTAAACATCCAACTCCTAGTTTCAGCTCAGGTTTTGATCTCAGGGGCAGGGTCATGAGATCGAGCACCACATGGGGCTCTGCACTCCGTGTGGAGTCTGCCTAAATTCTCTCTCCCTCTCCCTCTGCCCCTTCCACTGTGCACTCTCTCTCTGTCTCTCTCAAATAAATAAATATTTTTTTTTTAAAAAAAGAGCTCCTCACTGTAAATTAAAGTTCAAGTTTTCTTGATCTGGCATTCAATAATATTCATTGTCTGACACCTAATCACCTTTCTAGTTGTGTAAAATTCAATAATCACTTTTGACTTCTTTCATATCCCATTCAAGTTCTTCCTGGTTTGACAGTTACCAACACATTTATCTCATTTTTTCTGTTAGGACTGCAAGCTGCTTGAAGAATTCATACCCACTTTGCATCTTCCTTTAGCAGCATGTGTCCAATGTCTGGTGCTCAAAAGTCTTTGTTAAGTGAGTGGTCTCTCAGAGTCTCATGGTGGACCCCATATTTTTAGAACCAATGTCTTGGTTCTAAATAAACCATGATGCCAGGTAGAAGTTTGTACTGGCCCTACCTGGGAGACTTACTCTGTTCTAAGGAACACAGTGGCCACACAGTCCACGAAGCTCTCCCTGGCATCTTTCTTATTTACTAAGAGGAAGTTGGTGAAATATAATTGAGAACAGGAACTTCCTCTCCTAAGAGAAAGGTTTGGAATTTCAGAGTCTTGGGCTCTATAATTAGCTTTCCCACAGATTACAATAGAATCCATGTACAATAAGAGTTCTTTTGTTCTACTGGGTATTAGGGCCTTTGGAAATGGAACGAGGGATTTTCAGAAAAGGAAAACATTCACAATTAAAATTTTTAAGATATCATTTATATGTTTATTTTATTTTTTGATATTTTATTTATTTATTTATTTGAGTGTGAGAGAGAAACCACAAGCAGAGGGAGGATCAGAGGAGAGGGACAAAGACTGCTGAGCATGAGCTTGATGTGGGACTCAATCTCACGACCCTGAGATCATGACCTGAGCTGAAATGAAGAGTAGGTTTAACCCACTGAGCCACCCAGGCACCCCAAGGTATCATTTATATGTTTAATTGTGGCAATTTCAGATATACTTAGTCTCAGTTTCAAACTGATTAAGTTCATCTGACTTGTTGCAAACAATAAACCCAAATAGCGCTGGTACACTGGGGCTATTCCTGTAAACTCATTAATCCCTTCTTTGTTTGTAATTTCAGTGGGACTTTTCATTCCTCTTTGATGAACCATGTGGGAATTTGGCATTTTGCCTTTTCTTCTTCTCCCCACTCTATCCCTTTTTTTTTTTTTTAAACTCTTCTCTTCTTGACATTTTCTAGGACATCTATTCTTTCTGGTTTGATTGTACTTAAAAATAATAAGGAAAAAATAGTAATTAATACTCAGTGATTTATCTCCTATGACAAGTCTTCTTCCATGAATTATCTCATTTAACTCTCACACAGCCCTGAGACTTAGGTCCTATTATTCCCATAATTTAGTTGAAGAAACTGAAGCTTGTAAAACTTAAGTAAAAGCCTAAGATTATCAGGCTGGGACATAAACAATCTGACTTTAAAGTCACCACTCCTAGGGGAGGAGGAGGGAAGAAAAAATTAAAAATAAATAAAAATAAAATAAAATAAACTCACCACTACTAACCACTAGGGGCAGGGCTTCCCTGCTTTGGTTATTCTCTCCTATTAATTCTAGTTACATTTTACTGTTGGTGATCTAGAGTTCAGATCCCAACCTCCCTCTCCTTACTTTGTTCCCTCTTCGGTGACTTCATCCATTCAAATATTTTGGCTGTCATCTCTAGGCTGATGATTCTCAACATTCTGTTTCTAGTTGGATCTCTTCTGCCATCTATTAGATGTCTTCACTTGACCATTCCATGGAAGCTTCATACGAAAATCCTAACGCATAGAACATATCCTAAGTTAACTTTCATGAAGGCAGGGGCAAAGGCTCTCTCTGTTCGTATTTTCATAGCTTCCATCCCATTGTTTTGAATTAATTCATTGGTCCCTTTCCCCATTAGTGAGCTTCTTAAAGTAAGGTTAGTGTCCTTAATCTTTCCATCTCTACTGTCTAGCTTAGGGACTAGCAAACCATGTTTGCCTATTAAATAGTTACTGAACAGATGAGTAATTAGGGTAGAAGTTCTGATGTGTATAGGGTAAGATTTAACACCATTAATGAAATTATGCTTGAGTTGATACACATTTGTGTATTTCTTCTCTTAGCAGCCAACATTTTAAATACATTGTTAAGTGCTATAATGTAAGAGTGAAAAAGCCATGGATCCTATCTATAAAAAAAACTGGTAAATTAGCAGTTGAGATCACACACACACACACACACACACACACCCCCCACAGAAAGAGAGTGCCATAATCACAATATAAGAGCAAAACTGGAATGTTCAAAAATAGAATTTTGAAACTCTATGGGAAGAAAGTTGAGAGAAACTTCCCTACAAGTTAATTTTTCAGCTCATTTCGGGTTTGGGCAATGGCCTAAAATAGCGGTTCTCAAATAGAAATGAATATGTGGGAGGTGGTTGTATCAGCATGATCACTGGAGCTCTTCTCAGAGTTCACAAGGCTTTACTCATCCTCAGAATTTTGGAGGGCCTGGTATGCATATTCTTCAAAAGACACTCTCTTCCAAAGATAGGTTATTCTGGTACTGCCCTTTCCTCATTCATCCTGCCACCAACATTTTTGAAAACCAGCAAAAAATAGGGGTGCTTAGGTGCCTCTGTTGGGAGTCTGCCTTCGGCTCAGGTCACGGTCCCAGGGACCTGGGATCAAGTCTCACATCAAGCTCCCTGCTTGATATGGGGAGCCTGCTTCTCCCTCTCCTTCTGCCTGCCGCTCCCCCTGCTTTCGCTCTCTTTCTCTCTAATAAATAAATTTTAAAAAAATAAAAAAAGAGAATCAGCAAAAAATGAAAAGAATTCCCATGAAATTAACAGCATGGTTTCCTATCAATAACCCTGCCAGTAGTGATTTACTGGCAGGATTATTGATAGGAAACCACGCTGTTGACTTTATAAACTTGCAAAATATACAAATATATAAAAATATTTTTTACATCAAAATCATTGTTTTTGTAATCTAGAAGAAATATCAGTACTTTTCTAATACCGAACACATGTTGACTTTATGTTGTTTAAAATTTCCATTAGATTGACCTAGCCTGTCATTTGATTTTTTTTCATGGATGAATTTGCAGGTCACATATATGGTTGAATCACAGAGTTGGAAATCACCTTAAGATGATCTATTTATTTCTGATCTTTTATAAGTGTACAAACAGACCAGCAAAGGTGAGTGAATTATTAAGCTCACATTGTCGTTTTCTTTTTAGTAACTTTATTTTTTAGATTAGTTTTAAATTCATAGCAAAATGGAGAAGAAAGTACAGGGAATTCCCATTAATCTGCCCCCACAAGCACAGCTTTCCATACCAGAGGGGTACACTTGTTAAAAATCAGTGAACCTACATTCACACATCGCTATTATCCAAAGTCCATAATTTACATTAGGGGTCACTCCCAGAGTTGTTTGTTCTATGAGTTTTAGCAAATGTATAATGATACATATACAGCATTGTAGTGTCACATAGAATAATTTCACTGAACTAAAGATCCTGTTTTGCTTATTCATCTCTCCCTCTTCCCTAACCCCTAAAAATCCTGATTCTTTTACTGTTTCTATGCTTTTGCCTTTTCTAGAATGTCATATAGTTGGAATCATGCAGTATGTAGCCTTTTCAGATTGACTTTTTTTACTTACTAATTTGCATGGTAGGTTCCTCCACTTTTTTTTTTTATCACTTGATCACTTGATCGCTTGATCACTCATTTCTTTAAAGTGCTGAATAAGGGGTACCTGGATGGCTCAGTAGGTTAAGCATCCTACTTGTGATTTTGGCTCCGGTCATGATCTCAAGTGGTGGGATTGAGCCCACACTCAGTGGGGAGTCTGCTTGGGATGCTCTCTCTCCCTCTCCCTCTGCTCCTCCCCCCACTTGTGCTCTCTCTCTCTCTCTCCAAAATGAATAAATAAATCTTTTAAAAAAAACAAGGTGCTGAATAATATTACATTGCTATGGTGTACCTCAGTTTCTTTTTGCATTTCCCTACTGCAGGACATCTTGCTTGCTTCTAAGTTGTGCCAGTTATGAATAAATAAATAAATATGAAATAATTTTTAAACATCCATGTGCACATTTTTATGTAGACATAAATTTTATTTTCCTTTCCTCAAATTATGGGTCCCAGTGTGAAGGAAATGCAATGACTTTCAATGACATGGACCATATATATCTTTCACATCCTCTTTCAAGCTACTAACTTTACTTTCTGCTATGAAGGTGTATGATTTCCCAGTTGTATCAACCATCTGACTTAAATCTTCTCTTTGGGATATTTTTGGCCCATCATAAAACCAAACCTCAAAGCCAACACAGGATACTTTTCCATCAAAGTGCATTTGCACTACCTTGTATAGTAGGTGATTTTTAGAGTCTTAGATCTTATAAGCTGAACCTGGAAGTCTATTCCTATTTCCTGCAATACTTCTGGTAATTTGTTAAGTCTGTACCTATGATGTCAACAGGCAAGCACGTTCTATGAACAAGAGAAAACCTTTTACATCATTTGGGTAATAAATAATAATCACATTTCAAACAGCAGATTTTTGATTCCTTTAGAAAATTTGCTCACTCGTTCTCTGAATAAAGCATATTCACAACATATTTATGGTTTTCAGTCTGATTGATTTTTAACGTGTAACTAGTTTTAAAAAGATGTGATGGTTTACAATGTATATTTCTGATACAACTGTGGCTCCACACCTCAGGTTTTGCTTTCTTCAGAAAAAAAAAAGTTAGCATTTTATAATCTGCCAATACTACTTTATTTAATGTATTTTTGACTATGTCAATGTCAAAGCTGTCCTCCAAATAAGTATGTCTAAAACCTACAGCCCATGGACCAAGTGTTATCCAAGTCCATGTGCAATTTGAGTTGCAATTTCTTGGGTAAATGTGATTATGAGTATCAAATAAAGCATAGTGCTTTTTATAATGTCATTTTCAATTAAGTTACTAGCCTAAAAGAGGCCATCTTAATCTTCACATTTTACATAGAGGTGAGTTCCTAGGGTAGTATATAATGGAAATGAGGATACAATATTCTTCTGACAATCTGGTGCATAACTTTGCTTTCTGAAAGGTTTTCATTAAGTTTATTTTTTTTTACACATCTGTTCTTTGTTTATTATAATACATTTCATTTTTCATTTAAATTCAATTAGTTAACATATAGTGTATTATTAGCTTCAGAGGTGGAGTTTAGTGATGCATCAGTTGCATATAACACCCAGTGCTCATTACATCAAGTGCCCTTCCTAATACCCATCACCCAGTCATCCCATCCTCCAGCCTCTCCTTTCCAGTAGCCCTCAGTTTGTTTCCTAGAGTTAAAAGGCTCTTATGGTTTGTCTCTCTTTTTGATTTCATCTTATTTTATTTTTCTCTCCCTTTTGCTATGATCCTTTGTGTTGTTTCTTAAATTCCACATATGAGTGAAAGCATTTGATAATTATCTTTCTCTGATTGACTTATTTTGTTTAGTATAATGCCTTCTAGTTCCATCCACATCATTGCAAATGGTAAGATATCATTTTTTTCATGACTGAGTAATATTCCATTGAATACACACACACACACACACACACACACACACACACATACACACTTCATCTTCTTTATCCATTCAACTGCCAATGGACATCTTGGCTCTTTCCATAGTTTGGCTATTGTGACATTGGGTAAATACCCAGTAGTGCAATTTCTGGGTCATAGGGTAGCTCTGTTTTCAACTTTTTGAGGAACCTCCATACTGTTTTCCAGAGTGGCTGTACCACCTTGCATTCCCATCAGCAGTGTAAGAGGGTTCCCCTTTCTCCACAACTTCACCAACACCTGTTGTTTCCTGACTGGTTAATTTCAACCATCTTGACCGGTATGAGGTAACATTTCATTGTGGTTTTGATTTGTATTTCCCTGAGGCAGAGTGATGTTGAGCATTTTTTCATGTATCTGTTGGCCATTTGTATGTCTTCTGCCCATTTCTTGACTGGATTATTTGTTTTTTGGGTGTTGAGTTTAATGAGTTCTTTATAGATTTGGTACTTTATAGGTAGAGTACCAACTCTTTATCTGATAAGACATTTGAAATTATCTTCTCCCCTTCCACAGGTGGTCTTTTGGTTTTGTCAGCTGTTTCCTTTGCTGTGCTTTTTATCTTGAAGTCCAACAGTTAATTTTTGCTTTTGTTTCCCTTGCCTTTGAAGATGTGTCTAGCAAGAAGTTGCTTCAACTGAGGTCAACAGCTTGCTCCCTGTGTTCTCCTCTAGGATTTTGATGGATTCCTGTCTCACATTTAGGTCTTTCAACCATTTTGAGTTTATCTTTGTGTATGGTGTAAGAAAATAGTCCAGTTTCATTCTTATTCATGTGGCTCTCCAATGTTCCCAACACCATTTGTTGAAGAGATTGGCTTTTTTCTTTATTTTTTGTCCTTCCATTTTTTTTAAATTTCTTTTCAGCGTAACAGAATTCATAGTTTTACACCACACCCAGTGCTCCATGCAATGCGTGCCCTCCACAATACCTACCTCCTGCTCCCCCAACCTCCCACCCCCTGCCCCTTCAAAACCCTCAGGTTGTTTTTCAGAGTCCATAGTCTCTCATGGTTCACCTCCCCTTCCAATTTCCTTCAACTCCCTTCTCCTCTCCATCTCCCCATGTCCTCCATGTTATTTGTTATGCTCCACAAATAAGTGAAACCATATGATAATTGACTCTCTCTGCTTGACTTATTTCACTCAGCATAATCTCTTCCAGTCTTGTCCATGTTGCTACAAAAGTCGGGTATTCATCCTTTCTGATGGAGGCATAATACTCCATAGTGTATATGGACCACATCTTCTTTATCCATTCGTCTGTTGAATGTTGACATTCTTGGTTCTTTCCACAGTTTGGCGACCGTGGCCATTGCTGCTATAAACATTGGAGTACAGATGGCCCTTCTTTTCACCACATCTGTATCTTTGGAGTAAATACCCAGTAGTGCAATTGCAGGGTCATAGGGAAGCTCTGTTTTTAACTTCTTGAGGAATCTCCACACTGTTCTAGAGATTGTCTTTTTCCATTGGATGTTCTTTCCTACTTTGTTGAAGATTAGTTGACCATAAAGTTGAGGGTCCCTTTCTGGGTTCTCTATTCTGTTCCAATGATCTATGTGTCTGTTTTTGTGCAGGCATACTGTCTTGATGATTACAGCTTTGTAATATAGCTTAAAGTACAGAATTGTGATGCCAATAGCTTTGGTTTTCTTTTTCGACATTCCTCTGGCTATTTGGGGCCTTTTCTTTTCCATACAAATTTTAGGATTATTTGTTCCAACTCTGTGAAAAATGTTGATGGTGTTTTGATAGGGATTGGTTTGAATGTGTAGATTGCTCTGGGTAGCATAGACATTTTAACAATATATTTTCTTCCAATTCATGAGCATGGGATGTTTTTCCATTTCTTTGTGTCTTTCTCAATTTCTTTCATAAGTATCCTATAATTTTCAGAGTAGAAATCCTTTACCTCCTTGGTTAGGTTTATTTCTAGGTATCTTATAGTTTTTGGTGCAATTATAAATGGGATCAATTCCTTAATTTCTCTTTCTTCTGTCTCATTGTTAGTGAATGGAAATGCAACTGATTTCTGGGCATTGATTTTATATCCTGTCACTTTGATGAATTTCTGTATGAGTTCTAGCAATTTTGAGGTGCAGTCTTTTGAAGAGTGATAGTTTGACCTTTTGGGAATTTGGATACCTTTTGTTTCTTTTTGTTTAAATGCTGAGGCTAGGACTTCCAGTGCTATGGTGAACAAGAGTGTTGAGAGTGGACATTCCTGTCATGTTCCTGACCTTAGGGGAAAAGTTCTCATTTTTTTTATCCTTGAGGATGATACTCACTGAGGCTTTTTCATATATGGCTTTTACAGCATTGATTTATACTAAGTACACATACTTGCTATCTTCAAAATAGTTATAAAGATCTAGAGTAGAAGGCTGACCTAATTGGCAATGCATTTCTACCTTCTTTTTGACTATTTTTACCCATTCTTCTTTTCTTGTCTGCTATTTTGACCACAACTTCAAGGTCAGTATGAATGAATTCAGCTCTGTAGAGAAGCAAAGGATCCTTTACCAAGCAGATTTCCTACTTTCAAATTTCCTATCTTTTCTCCCATACAGGACACATATTTCCAGACACTGACTTTGCTCCTATTAAGCTCAGTTCCCATTAGGCTACCCATGGCTACAGTTCCAATGGCAAAAACACAGCTACAAAAAGGTCTCCAAGACATCTTCCAAGTTAGGATTATGCCTCTGAACTTCCATTTTAGAAAACTAAGGCTGGCTGGCAAAATAGCAGTCATGGGAACAAAAATGCCACCTGACCTCCATTACTCTCATTACTACAACATAATAAAAAAATTCATGCATGCATTGGAAATTTTGGGGAATGCCATGCAATCAAGTACCCAATACTTCTTTTCAAGGGTCAAAAGAAGTAGAGTTCCTGTGTACAGACAGATTTTCTTTTAGTGGAGTTTTTACTCTGTAGTAGTTTGACAATTCTGGAGTCAGTTTGACAATTCTGGAGTCAGTTTGCCTGGGTTTAACCTTTCACTTTGCCATACACTAGCTGTGTAGCTTTTAAAAGCCACTGAACTACATCAAGTCTCAATTTCCTTAAAAGTAGCTGGTATTTATCTCATTGGCCCATTGAAATAATTGAGTGATTTGATATACATAAGCTCCAAATAGTTTTCTATATTGTCAGAGGCATTGGAGAGGGATTCATGTGTTGTATGGGCCATTACATCTCATAGTTGGCAAGAACCTTAGAGACCACCAAGTGCATGTTTATATGCCAAATTTTTAGCCTGTCTGAACTAATTTTTCAATTTTCTTTTCCAAGATTTTATTTATTTATTTATTGTCTGAGAGAGAGAGAGAAAACACAAGCAGGGGGAGCAACAGGAAGAGGGAGAAGTAGGTTCACTGCTGAGCAAGGAGCCCAATGTGGGACTCAATCCCAGGAGCCTGGGATCATAACCTTAGCTGAAGGCAGATGTTTAACTAACTAAGCCACCCAGGCGTTCCTCAGTTGTTTATTGTTACATAAAACAATTCTGTGAAAAATGAATAAATTCCTATCTTTGGTTCATGGCTCACCATAAGAATTGTATATCTCTGTATATCTCTGTGGAACTCAAACAAGGGCACATTTTGCCAAGACAAAGATGTGTGTGTGTGTGTGTGTGTGTGTGTGTGACTGCTCATTGTATCAGACCCATGAATTGATAATACACAACTCTTTAATAGTACTTATAAAAAATTTCAAAATGTTTTTCCAGTATCTGTGCCTTCCTTGTATGAATGTAATAAAAATAAATTATTTTTAAAATTTTTAAAAATAAATAAATAAATAAATAAATAATAAAAAATAAAAAAAATATTATATGTATTACAATCTATATTGTGTAATTAGAATATAATGAAATTCACTAAAAATTGATATAATAAAATGTCTAAAAATTGCTTTAGTCATAACAATAATTAAATGCTAATAATAATTAAATATTAATTCTACTCTTGTGGAATGTATGAGGAATCCAGAGTGTATGAATTGAGTAATATTCCCTCTCTATTGTGTCATATTATATTTAATATATTAGAGTGAGACAAATATGATATGAATTTTGTGTAAGGAAATTCAATCATTTATTGCGCAAAAGATATTATAGAAGGAAGGGTGAAAGTACTACTTACTTTTCTGAATCTTTGATATGAAAAAGATACATATTATTAGGTAAGTTTTCCTTGTTTATGGGGGAATATGCCACTATACAATTCTGATTTTTCTAAGACATAGAGGGATGGAATTATTGTTAATTCTATTCAAATAGAACTCATGTTAAATTCTATTCAAATAGAACCCATGTTACTAAGAATTGACTGAATCTAGCTAAAAATCTTCTCTTTTGGTAGTAGACTACCTTCTTCTTCCAGTGACTCAAAGACCCCTCCCCCAGGAGCCCTCACTGTGATGAGCAGAGACCACATGACATGGATGCAAGAATACCAGTACTTCTTTAGAAACATGTCTAGTATTTCATTGTACATATTCCAGTCTAGAGATGAATGAGTGAGAAGAAAAGCAAGAATCATGATTTCTATTATTTGGACAGATAGGAGAGAATAGCCTCTGAGGAATAAGCATGGAGGAGAACTTGTGGGAACTTGAAGCCCAGTTCAGTCTGTCTACTACTTATCTAATAGCAGTGCTATGTTGGGGACAATGCCCCCTGTTTCTCCCTCCCTCTCCCTACTTTTCATCCCTCCAGGTCAGATATAAATGATGTTCTTAAAGGGAAGATATGGTTGCAGGGTCTGGCTGAAGGAATCAAAGATGTTTTGCATGTTAAGGTGATTCATTACTAATTAGGTTAAACCAACTCTGGAGGAGAAATTCCTGATGTGTAACCTTTAGGTGTGTAGTTGTGAAGCCAGAGTGATCGGTGTAGAAGACAGGACAGGAAAAATTCTTAACTTGGAGCCAACAAGTTTAGCAATTTATTTACTTATATTCTAGTAGTACTTTGTATTCTTTGTATTCTAGTAGTATTTGTATTCTAGTAGTACTTTGTATTTTTCTAATATTTCAGCACTATATTTCAGTAGTAAATATTTTCTAATATTTCAGCACTATATTTAAATAGTAAATAGAAATGATTCAGGGCAAGAATCATGCTGCTCATTGTACAGAAATACAAAGTGACTTGCCTGAGGTCATAAAGGTGATAGATATGCAAAATGGAACCCACGTCTTGGTCTCCTGACTTTCAGTTTAGTGCTTTCTGAACTACATCAAATCCTAAGACATGATGATCTTTCTGGCCAACACTTAAAAATTACAGACATATGTGTATTTAGTCTACATGCATACATTCATGCATGCATGCATACATTCATGCATGCATGCATACATTCATGCATGCATGCATACATTCATGCATGCATGCATACTTTTTGTTTGAGAGAGAGAAAGAGAGAGGGAGATGATGTGTGTACTGCACCTTCACATGAGCAGAGAGTGGGGAGGGGCAGTAGGAGAGTGAGAGAGAGTCTTAAGTGGGAACCACGCACAGCATGGAGCCCAGTGTGGGGCTTGATTTCATGACCCGGAAATGATGACCTGAGCTGAAATCATGAGTCTGATTGCTTAACTGACTGAGCTACACAGGCAGCCCCATACTTTTTTCATTATAATCTTATATATGTTCATTGCAGAAATAATGACAAGAGAATGAAGGAGAAAATGTGTCCCATGCACCTAAAAACTATTACCATTGACATTTAGTATATTTTCTCCAGAATCGAGAAACATTGCTATGAGCAGGGAGATTTCATCAATTTCACTGGGTTAGGGTGTATTTGAAAAATAATGTTAAAATAGTTTTTAGATGTTTGACCTTAGAAATATGTGACTACATTTCCTTCCTTGAATCTGCTTGTGTACACTCAACCCATCTTTTCAACCTGGGCTTTTTTTTTTTTTTAAGTTTTTATTTATTTATTTGACAGAGATCACAAGTAGGCAGAGAAGTAGGCAGAGAGAGAGGAGGAAGCAGGAGCCCTGCCGAGCAGAAAGCCAGATGCGGGGCTCGATCCTAGGACCCTGGGAACATGACCCGAGCTGAAGACAGAGGCTTAACCCACTGAGCCACCCAGGCGCCCCTCAACCTGGGCTTTTGATAAATTGAAAGTTCTTGCTAATTCTGCATCCAGGCAACTGTTGTGCCTTTTTTCTCTTTTCTTCTTTACTAGCACACCCAATCTCCAGCTAATCATTTACTACTACCTCATGAGATTCTGTCAAGTCATCTCATTCCCTCCCCTTCTCCTTCCCAAGTTCCCTTCCTCTTGAACCTGGTCTACGTCAAGTCCAGTGGAGAAGATGAGAGCTGTCAGAAACTCAAGTTCTCCTCCCATGTGAGCCTCCTCTGAGCCTCAACTTTGTCATCTTTAAAATGAGTCTGGCTTATATAATTTTTAAGCTCCTCTCCAGCATTCTTAGATCCCATTATTAAGTAAATACATGCCAGACTGTGAGTGTCAAATAACCCTGACATCCCAGGAGAAATTAGATTTCAAAAGTGTCCTCTTCTTGTTAGCCCAGATTAATTTACTCATGAGGTCACTCAATCTTTTATATATTTATTCAACAGATATTTGTGAAGTATTTTCTAAGATCGGGGGATGCATAGGGTCAGTATACCTGGTATCATGAAGCTTAACATGTAATAAGAATATAGACAAGTGGGGCACCTGGGTGGCTCAGTGGGTTAAGCCTCTGCCTTCGGCTCAGATCATGGTCTCGGGGTCCTGGGATCGAGCCCCGCATGGGACTCGCTGCTCAGTGGGGAGCCTGCTTCCCCCTCTCTCTCTGCTTGCCTCTCTACCTACTTGTGACCTCTCTCTCCATCAAATAAATAAATAAATAAATCTTAAAAAAAAAAGAATATAGACAAGTACACAGGTATTTATAAACAACTGTGGTATTACTGTAGGAAAAGTACAGGAATCAATTAGCCAGGCTTAAAAGATAACAGTGTAGATGAGGTCTTATCTGGAGGAGTATTTAGTTATAGTTATGACTAAAGCAATTTTTAGACATTTTATTATATCAATTTTTATTGAATTTCATCATTATATTCTAATTACATAATATAGATTATAATACATCTAATTTATTTTTATTACATTCATGCAAGGAAGGCACAGATACTGGAAAAATATTTTGAAATTTTTTATAAGTACTATTAAAGAGTTGTGTATTATCAATTCATGGGTCTGATATAATGAGAAGTCACATACACACACACACACACACACACACACACACATCTTTGTCTTGGCAAAATGTGCCCTTGTTTGAGTTCCACTAATTATCTCTCAGCAGGAAGTTCTCAGTAGTACCTCTCACACTCTTCAGGAAAGTCATGACGCTAGTGCCTCCAGTTCCTTTATTTTCTAGCTGGTGTGAAGGAATCACAATGTACTTAGTTACTATTTGTAGGTGATAACTTCTCAGGGAAACCATAGCTTTCACACACTCATTGTAATCTGCCTGCAGTTCAGTATCACCTTTTGAAAGAACAAAATCACGGACTGAGGGGCCTGACTCTAATGAGAGAAGAAATTTTTGGTGAGCTGGTGGCATATATTTTCTCATTTCCTGGAGGAATGTGGCAGCAGATTCTGAAAGAACAAGAGAGAGATTAGGTAGAAGAAAAGCCAAAGCATTCTCCCAATCCACGTGAGAAGAGTGGGTAGGAGATCACACATCACCATTGCAGCTTGAGTTTACAACCATCCTATCTATTAATGCTACCGGTCTTGCTATTAGTAATGATAATTTTTGTAATTTATACTTAATGCTGAAAACCACATGAGCTGAACTCATTCTTTCATAATAAAGTTTTTTGTGTGTCCTTTCTCACTTCCCTATTGTATTTGATCCTTCCAAAAAGCTGATGACATAGATAAGGTATATTTAATCTATACCTGACAGATCATGACACTGAGTCCAAGAGAGTTGAAGGGACAATTTTTACATAAATGAATTAATTAAGAAAAAAAGCACATTTTCACCTATGTCAATATGTTTCCCTTTGACAATTACATAGAAGTTTAGGAAAAGAGAGAAAAGTACAAAAGTTCTTACTGGAGCTTCTTCTGCCTAAACCCTTCTGCTCTAAGCCCCTAGAAGGAATATAATGAATGTGGTTCATCTTTCACCTTTGGTTCATCTTTAAAATTTGAGCGAATGGGACAGTAAGCCGACCAAGAGCACTGCCAAGCCTCCCCTTATCACTGAGGTCTCCACCTCCCCAACTTCAGTCCCATCCCATTTGCAGGTGACTTTCTCTTTCTGAAACTGATCATACGTTTCCAGAACATGTGCTATGGGCTTCACCATTTGGGCCTTATATATATCCAAATCTCAAGATTGAGAGGGTGATGAACTTGGGTTTTGGTTCTGACTTCACAACTTTCTAGCTGGTTAATAAGGAGACTATCACTTATCCTTTAAAGAAACTTAGAAGTTCCTGCTTGGCTGGCTGTGGAATGGGATGATGACAATATAGTCTTGCCTTACTAATTCTTCTAGAAGTATCAGATAAGGTCAGATGAGATGCTGATTTCTTAGACATTAGAACACTATTGTATATGAGATGATTATTATTTGTCATTGTCCACTCACCTTCACCAGATTGTTGCTGGATGCCCAGCAGAACATCAAAGCACTGAAAGATGCTGCTTTGGGCTGCACTGCCCCCCGCAAACTCCTCTGGAGTGTCCCAGAAACCTTCATACTTCAGACCCTTTGGCAGTTTGGGGTTGTCTTTCCAACTAGGCCAGGAAGGAAAAAAAAAACAATCACTATTTGGATAATTGCCAAATTTTCAGGTATAAAATCTTATACTAGAGGATGAATGGAAAGTGACATAAGATCAACTCATTATTCTTCTTCCACACTCCCCTTCCAGTCATATTCATGTTTGAGAAAGACAAATAACATGGTCTGAGCAAATCTGGCAAAAGTATTCTAAAAATGCAATTTTACCTTTGCACTAGCGAAGATCATTCTTTTTTTGTTTGTTTGTTTCTAAATGACTACCTTTCCTGTCCATACTCCAGTGCATGCTTGGCCAAGGAATAACAGAGATACTGTCTATTCTTTCTCTGCAACATGTATTTTATGATAGGAATTATTTCCTAAACCCAATGGATAATGGGGACTCTCAGCGGGAATTTGATGTGTACTTTATGTGAATTGTTTAAAACAAATTCAAGCATAAGATTACCTACCCAGACAAGTATTTGCGAAGAACATTGTAAAATGTGTTCGGGTCCACGTATTCTGTAAAAAAGATGAGGTGTGTTTAACTAAGCAGTTATCAGAACTTTCAGGGGAGATCAAGATACTGTAAACAACTGATAATGGCTTTTGGTTTAGGCTGCAGGAAAGGCATTATGTCAGCCTGTGCAGAACAAGTCCCTGAGAACAAGCTGTCATTCACCTGACCTTTTTGAGAGCAGCCCCCATCTACTCAAAGGATCTACCGTCAGCAGACACACAGCTTGGGTCAAAGAACACAGGCCCACCCAAGATTCCTCTTAGGAGAGCAATTAAACTGTCAATGTCTCTTTAAAGCTATTTCATCTGCTTACTGATATAACAGATAAACTATTTACATAAGGAAACAAAACTACACAAAATGAAAAGCAGAAACAAGAGCCTCAGGGGCTCTATGGACACCATCCCTGAGTCTCCCCCCCCAAATGTTACTAACTTTTCTGATTTAAAGGTCAATCTTCCTGCCAAGGACGCATCAGTAGTAACTCAAAGCCCAGTGGTACACAATCGCATATTGTTAAGGCTGTCCAGCAGGGCGCAATTTTTTTTTTTTTTTTTTTTTTTTTTTTTGGTAAATCCTTGTTTACATACTTTTTTAGTTATTGCTGTTTTTTGGCTCTTAATTTTGTAATAACTTTTGAGCTCAGTGGCTTTTCTATATTGTTTCTTTCTTAACTTGTGAAAAAGCAGAATTTGTTGGGAGTTCTCTAAGGCAGAAGCTAAGTATTTCAGAACTTAGAACAGTCTGAACCTTCCGAAGGCCTCTCCATGATTTCAGTGAGAGGCAATGACATTTTTACAGTTAAGCCGACCTGGCTTCACAATTTACTACCTGTGTAACCTTGGGCCACTTATCTTATCTCTCCATTAGATTACCTTATCCATAAAATGCACATAATAAAACCTTCCACAGGAAAATATGGTCATTTAGGGAGATAAAGTGAAAACACATCCACTAAGTGAGAGTGTTTTTCTTCTGTTTTCTCAACAACTCTAGTCTCAGAAAATCAGAAGCACATGACTGTGAGCCTTGCATGTTTTTGGGTATACAATACTTACTATTAATTTTTTCAAACTCTTTACGGGCTTGCTGCAGAGAAGAGGCTATATAACGCAGTGCTTTTTGCAAAGCATTCCGGTCCTCATTTTTAACTGCCTTGAATAAATCAGGAATTACCTTTAAAAAAAAAAATGAACATACAAGTTTTCCCAGCACTAAATATTGGCATAGAATAAAATTCTCCTAATTCTTAATCCCTAAATTAAATGTAGGATTTCCACTTCGTTTTTGGGCTGAGTATCCTTTTATTGTTTGACTAATTTCCTTATATTTAATTAAATTTGCTTTTATTTTTATTTATTTATCATTTAGAGATAAATCTATATAGTTTTATATAGTTTCATTTCTATTTCTAATCATTAAAACCATTAGATTTATGTCACTATGTGATCTAGTTTCAGTGCCAAACTGCATTAAAAATGCATCTCTCCTATTAAGGTTTTAAACTTAATTCTAAATATATGGGCCTTGGGGTGCCTGGGTGGCTTAGTGGGTTAAGCATCCAAATCTGGATTTCAGCTCAGGTCATGATCTCAGGGTCATGAGATCCAGCCCATAAGATTCTTTCTCTCCCTCTGCCCCTTCCTGCTTGTGCTCTCTCTCTCTCTAAAACAAACAAACAAACAAATAAATAAATAAATAAATGGGTCTTACATTTTTTTCTTTAGGTGATACACAAAAATAAAATATTTCTACCAGATGTTCACTTACCATCCAGTTAAATAATTGAATGCAGTCGTTATTTAGTCAAGATATATTTCATGCATAATATAGTTCAGTTACTAAGTGATTGCTCTGCTTATGCGAAGAGAGAGAAAAATGTGCTTGTAGGGATGGA
Source organism: Mellivora capensis (assembly GCA_004024625.1). Lineage (NCBI taxonomy): Eukaryota > Metazoa > Chordata > Mammalia > Carnivora > Mustelidae > Mellivora > Mellivora capensis. The sequence continues at coordinate 38,371 of PISX010004698.1, read as the reverse complement.
CGTACTTTGATTGCAGAAGCAGCTGCCATCTCCACCAATAGTGAAACCAGGAAAAATCCTTTACAGCAGTCTCCACCAGGAAACCAAAATAGAACATCCATGTTCCTAAGAAAATAAGTCAAGGAAGCCAAGGATTTAGCAATAACACTGCTGTATTTGAGTGCTTTGTAGTTTTCAAGTATTTTTATTCCATTCTAGTTTCAAAAAAATCTTGTGAGATAAGTATGATAAGTTTTACTATCTATGTTACATTGTTGGGAATATGAGTGTTAGGTCCATTGTCTAAGATCTAACAGTAGGGTAAGTTGGGACTTGAAATTCCATTTTAGAATTTAAGACTAGAAACACCAAGACCATTTCTGTTTTTATTCTCTAATTAGTTTTTCACATGCATATACATTACTGTATTTGTATATTTATACATACTCAATGCTTATGGAGACAATTGTGAGGTATAATTTTAAGTAGTCTTTTGGCTTTAGAAAAATATATTTATGTCCATATTTTTGTCCGTGAACCTGATTCAATTTTTCAGTGGTTTACCTGCTTTATAATGAATTTGGAAAATGCAAATAACTGATTAGACCCTAGTTTCTTTCTTTTTTATTTTAAGACTTATTTATTTGAAAGAGAGATAAATAGAAAGAGACAGCTCAAGCAGTGGTAGGGGCAGAGGGAAAGAGAAAAATCTCAAGCATACCCTGCCCTGTGTGTGGAGCCCTATGTGGGGCTAGACCCCAGAACCCATGAGATCAAGACTTTAGCTGAAACCAAGAGTCAGACATGTAACCGTCTGAACCACCCAGGTGCCCCCACCCATTTTCTCTTTTATTGTAGTTTTGTACTAGTGCAAACAAGGTCTCAATATATGTAGATCTATAAATTCATGGTGGTTAAATTCCTGGTCTCTGAAGCCAGTCCATTTCTGCAACTTAACTTGCTGCATGACATGTTTCTGCCTCAGTGTTCTCATCTTTAAAATGAGACTGATGATATCATTCTCTCATTTAAAAACCTTCCATAGATTCCCATTGATTTTGAGATACTATTTAAACCCCTCATCGTAGCCAAAAGTCCTATGTAATCTTTCTGCTACGTTTATTTCTCCATCCCTTTTCTACTACTTCCATCAGTCACTACTTATCAGCGACACTAGCCTTCTTTCAGTTCCGATAATGCAACACAATTTTCATAACTTTGAGGCCCTCACTCTTGCTGTTTCCTCCACTATGAACACTCATCTTTTCCTTCTAGCTAATTCCTTCATACTTACTCTTCAGAACTCAGCTTAAATAACTCGCTACAGGGATACCTTATTCATCCCTTTCATTTAGTTAGAGTTCCCAGCACTTTATTCTCTTACTCTCCTCTTAATCATAAAGAAATTTACATAATTTTCCTATATCTGCTTTCCTCACCAGGGCAGGATTATTCCTAGGATATTTACCTTTGTTTCCCTAGCTCCTAGCCTCTGCTCGGTACATAAATTAAAAATGGTAAGGATTGGGTCAAAAAGAACAGGTTTATGTATCTGGGCACTGTGGTCATTAAGTCAAAGACACATAGATGTATATGCATTTTGCATTTATGCATATTAATTGCATTTTACATATGCAAGTGCTATTTTTGTATATATCTATAGCTATAATATCAAGCAGACACAGTCCTATCACAGTCATAGAACTAGTTAAGGATTGGGATTATTTGCTCTTTAAACAATTACTTGACTTATTTTTTGCCTGAATTCAATTGGTCTTTTAAAAAGTAGATTTAGAGGATATTGATAAACCTATACTCACTTTGAATAACAATTCTTATAATAAAGTAAGAAGCAAATACTTACTCATAAGTCATGGGCCTTGTGAAAACAGCCATGAAGCAATGGATCAATTAGAAGAGAAAGAGAAAATCAATTTAAAAATCAAATAGCTTTGAGTTATTCTTATTCAATTTAATATTACTGAATTATCAAAGGTAAGATATAAATAAAAGAGAAAAATATATACATTTGTGGTTTTTAAAAATATCAACTATGCATTGCAAACACTTAGGACTTTGTAACTAAAAAAAATTAAATATTCAAAGAACACACATGGTCAGTCAAAACCAGTTGCTACTAATAAACTTTTTTAAAAATTTAAATTCAATTAGCCAACATATAATACATCATTAGTTTCAGATGTAGAATTCAGTAGTTCATCAGTTGCATATAACACCTAGTGCTCATTATATCAAGTGCCCTCCGTAACGCCCATCACCCAGTTACCCCAACCCCTCACACTCCTCCCCTCCAGCAACCCTCAACTTGTTTCCTATAGTTAAGAGTCTCTCCTGGTTTGTCTCCTTCTCTGATAACTTTCCATTCTTTTCTAGATCAAACCCTTTCGGTTTATAGTTTGCTATCTACAGTACTCCTCTGCAGATACACACCCAGAGTCCTGGGGCACCAGAAGTCTCAGGTCCCTTTATTGTAACAGATCACATTGCTTAAAGGAGAAGAGGGGCCTAGATCCTCAGCAGATGGCACTGAAGGCCCAGGCATTGCCATCTCTACTGCTGAAAATGTGTCAACTCTTTAACTTAACTGAATAGTTAAAAAACAAATTTGTAGAATCTCCAAAACATGTTAATTAAGGAAAGCCAGACACAAAAAGAGTACATACTCTATAATCTCATTAATATGAAATCCAATAGCAGAAAAAATTAATTTTTAATATGACAAATCAGATATATAGGTTTACTTGGATGTAGAGGAGAAAACTGAATGGAAAGAGCCCCAGAGGTGATATTCTGTATCTTGCTTAGAGCTAACCCTGTATATAGAACAGGCAAAATCAACAAACTGAACAGTTAGGATGGTGCATTTCACTGTATGTTAATTACACAACTTTTTCTTATATATTTTTAGTCATATGCCAGCAAAAGAAATCATGCCCCCCAAACAGAGAAGAAAGCTGTGCTGCCGAAAATTAAACCAATGACTAGTGCCCTATTGATGAAAATAGCATGCGCTTCTTTAGTTCCTGTTATAATCACAGGTTCACATACCCATTGGGATCCTTTTTCTTCCAGTTTGCCAAGACACAGTCTGCATAAACCAGAATAGGAGGCAGACCCAGCTTCTTAGAGAGTTTACAGTAAGGAACAGCAATATTCTTTGGCAGGACCTAATGAAAACACAAAATTTAGTTTTGTGTTTAGTTGTGTTTAAAAAACACAAAATTTAGGACCTAATGAAAACACAAAATTTAGACCTTTGAAGTGTTTTACATTTTCTTCTGCTTCCGCTACCTCTTTTCCTGCTACCTTTCCAACTACTCTATTAGTGCCAAAACATGAGCTGTTCATCATGGCACTCTGAAACCAAACAATCGTAATTTTCTCTTCCTCGTTTCATAACTTAGTCCTAGTAATCATTAAATGTTTATGTTTTAGATGTGGGTTGTGTACATAATCTAGTCAGAGCAAAAGGAGGTAGAGGGGACAAGGAACAAGGATGCATCCTTGACTTTCTAATGGCCTGGAGTTACTTGTAGTCATTTATTTACTCATGCATACATCCCATGAATATTTGTTAGGCAGCTCCTCTATGTGAGGAGCTGTTTATCTACAGGCAATACAAGAATAAAGTCAATTGTCTTCAAGAAACTCAAAGTCACTTGTAATTAAGACTCTGAGATATGATACATAGTAAAAGGGTAAGTGGTTGCCTGCCCTTGAGCACAGCGCTGACAGAAACTCCTGGATGATTTTTTTGAGTGACGCTGGGGCTCATCCTTGAAGACTTGCTTGTGTCAGCTGAAGGAATCTTCTTTAGCCTTCTTTTCTGTGTCCATGCAGAGTATACCAACTGGACTGACACTCGGCTCTTTTTTTCTCACCCTTCCTCAGAGGAGGTATAGAGGCTCATCTAACCATTGAGTATGGGAAAACAAACAGACTTTGTTTTCAACTCTTTTTTTCCTGAGCCTATTACTCTGGATCTGCTCTGTGCCTGGCCACACTCTAAAAGGCTCCTACCCCCATAGGCAATCCTGATGGGTAAATGCTTTCCTAGCAGGCTCATTGTCACCACACATGCAAGCCATATTTTCCAGCTGCTCTATTAGTCATAATGCTGACCTTTTATTCTTTATCTCCCTGACTTCCTCATCTAACTATCATTTGGTTTATAACTAGATGGTCCCATATAATAATTAAGGTCACCCTTGTCATCAGCAGCCGATGGTTGGAATATGTGTATCCAACCTGGCAAAGGACAGGGATGTGTAGCTCATCTGGAGTTGTGGGCAGTGGGATTGCAATGGTAGAGGCAGTATGATGATGAGGTCCTCTCCACAGTTCTGCAAAACTCATGGGAGCTATAACCTAAGAGGCTTTGTATTAACTTAATACACCTGGAGATGATGGTTTAACAAAGAGAACAAAATGTTAGAAGGAAAAACATTGGCTATCAAAGTGACACCTGGATGTGTGCTTCCCGGTGCAGAGCTTGTGCCTCTGGGAATTGAAATATTTTGGTTTGCAACTGATTTACTTGTTTCAAGAGGAAATTTTTTGCTCTTTCTGAATTAAAGAAAAGATCAAAGGGAAACAAAAGGAAAGTTGCTTAATTAAAAAGTTAATTTGAAATGACTTGGGAAAAAGAAATGTTCAAACACATCTTAATCTATTAGAGACATGCAGTTACTAAGAAACTCAGATGCTAGTTTCCAGCCCAATCTGAAGAAAATTGTGCCTTATATTGATGTATCTTATTTTTTATCCATTTACTTTTCTTTCCTACAGTTTCCTCACTTAAATATATTTGTTGCTGGCTTCTAAAATCCTTTTTGGAATGATGTAGTATATAAAAACTAGATAAATTGAAAATATATTTTCATGTTTTCTTTTATAATTCTGACTTAAGTCTCATAAATTTACTGTCTTTTGATTAACCCATGTACATTCTGGTCTCCATATTTTTTGCTGGTCCTTTCTTTCTCTTTTCTGCTCCTCTCCTCTTTGGGTAAGCTCTATCAATCTTTCAAGAAGTAATTCAGGTCCCACTTCTTCCTTCCCACTTTCATTATTATATCAACTACTCTTTAGCTATTCTGGGCTCTCTCGTGCTTCTGCACCTAGCACAGGCTGCCTTTGTTATTGATGATCTTTCTATAGGATGCTTACACATTTAGCTGGGCTCAGATTTTAGCAAGTCTAATGAGGCTGGGTGCTTAGGTCGTCAGGCTATCTTATACCTTTGTGTCATCAAAAATCTAGACATGATAGTTTAATGATTATAAAGAAATATAAGAAGTTCCCATGATTATGCAGAGCAGCTTTTTCCTTTTGTTTAGATATCAGGGGATGACACATCACATAGGTGGACAATATGTGTTGTTTATATTTAAACAGGATGTGGAAAGACAAACAAGATAACATTCCAATTACTTTTGTCAAGCAGGGAAAAAAATATTCCCTAAATGGCAGAAGGTGCTTCTGGAATCTATTTTATCTCTTTGTGGTTTAAAGAGTCAGTATTACAGTCTGCATCGGTTTAATGAAATTAGAATTGTCAGATAAAATACAAGATGATATTATTTTAAATCTAAAGTTATCTACTGTTCATGAGAGTAGAGTGAAACCCATACATTCTTCCATGTTGACGGATGTAAGATAGCACTTTAATATTAAGAAAAGCCATAATATGTTCATATCTCCCAAAACTCATTAATAGAGAAAACATTTCATATTCAAATATATTGATTATGGTGTCATTTACAGTGGTAAAATATTAAAAACAAGTACAGAATAAATGAAGTTCAGGAACTCAGCAAAAAACTATAAAGTGATTTCAAATGATGATTAGAGGGACTGTGTACTAAGAAATGCTTACAGTATACTTTCAGAGAAAGATACAGAACATACATCTATATACACAGGATAGAGCAAGTGTGTTACATAAGTAAGAGATTAAAAATCCAATAATGATAGCAGTTGGTTATTAAATCAGTGAATGATTGTTTTCCTTTTTATTTTTTTCCGGTTATCCTGTTATCCAGCATCACAAAATCTATTATAATACTTTCAGAATGTTTTTACATTAAATTGGATGTAAATTGTCATGTAGCATAAGAAATATCAAAAAAATCTCCAAACCTCTCGAACATCTTCGTCACCTTGATTCCACACATATGCCATGGTGATATACCCCAGGGTCAGATGTGCAAGGCGCTGCGACTTGTGATCTTTGAGGCCATCAATACTGTGAATTTGTAACTGAAAATAAAAGAAAGGTTGACTCAAATTGATATGGGTGATAGCACAGCTTCAAAGCCAGGTTAAAAATGTTAAGAAGCTATCATAGGAGTAATGTAATGTAATGCTTTTCCAGACCTGGTCAACTCTTTCCCGTAGTTTATTTTTGTCGATCAGTTCCGGTAGATTCTTAGCGATGGAAATCCATTCATCATAAGGCGGAGGTAGCTCCTCCTTGAAAAAAAAGAAAGGGGACTTTTATGTAGTAGCAAAAATTTTTATAAAATAGTTTTGCTTCTGACTTATAGTCTATCTTGCCTCTAGATCTGTTCTGTGCAATGCTGTCCTGTCACACACTTACCTGTCCCGTAACTCCGGTCCCTGCATTGCCACCTGCACACCCAGGGCTCACAACCTTCTTTTTCTCTTCTCAAGCAGCACTCTCACCTGCCTCTTTTTCACAGTTCATCTCAAAAGGTCCACTAAAATCATCCTGATTATCCCAGTCTACCCTTAAATCCCCAATTATGCATCCTACGTATCATATCTTTACAGTGTTAAGTAATTTATTGTTATCTGCTATTTATTTTTTCTTCCTGGCTAAATTAAAAATTTTTTTGAATGGAAGAAAAATGAGAGTTTTTTTTAGATGTCAGCAATAGACTAGGCATTTTGCTCAATAAATATTTAAATGTTATAATGACCAAAAATGTTGATTGTTATCTCCATTTCATAAATAAAGAAAACAAAGCTCAGTTTATGAGGTTGTTTTGAATATGTAGTTTATTGTCATTGAATGTATAAGTGTTTCCAGCTTTGAAAAATCAATGCTTTTTTAAAATCCCACTATCTGAGGGCAAGGATTTTATCTTGCTTTTAATTTCTATTTCTCACAGAACCTGGGACAATACTGGACATGTAGGAAATGCTGTATATTTCCATATTGATTGTCTGCTTTGGTACTATAGGCTTATATTTCATCCAGTAAGTGCAAATAAAAGCCAAACAAAAGTTTCTCCTTGGATCTTACTATATTCGTACTTTAATCTCAAGGGAAAACATGTAACAAAGACCTAGACAACACCCCGAAATGAGATTCAGATCTCTGCACAACTTCCCATATGCTCTTTCCCCATTCCTCCTTCATTAAGCTGTTTCCAGACATGTCCTTGAGATCATCAATTCTGAACTATGGAGACATAGCAAAATTAGATTAACTCAAACCAATGTAGATGAAGTTTAAAGCTACAAAACAAAGTTAATATTATAAGTAAGCTATAAGACAAAAAGGCAAATGTAACATAAAATTCAAACATTTTCACAGGCTGCAGGTAACTGAACAGTCTTTGTCTCTGTCAGAGCAGATTTTTAACAATGAAAGATCCAAGCACTAGATAGTCACCTCTCTTGTTTCTCTGAATTTTCTCCCTATCCACAAAAAACGCTATCATCTAGTGTTTTTAGTAATACATATATCTTCTTGTTTTGTTTTGTCTTCTACCATGTAATGCAACTGAATTTTTGGTTGTTATTATTTTCCCCAAATAATGGATTTTTTTTTGTTATATATCATGATTAGCCTCCTATTTGACAGAACTATCAACAGATGTAAAATTCAATCAATAATAATTTCTGTTCCAGGGATGCCTGGGTGGTTTGTAAGTTAAGCATCTGCTTTCAGCTCGGTCATGATCCTAGGGTTCTGAGATCGAGTCCCACATTGGGCTCCTTGCTCAGTGAGGAACCTGCTTTTCTCTCTGCCTATTGTTCCCTCTGTTTGTGCTCTCTCTCAAATAAATAAATAAATAAATAAATAAATAAAATCTTTAAATATATATTATTTATTTAAAGATATATAAGAAGTGTATACACACACACACACACACACACACACACATACACTTCTGGTTCGGAGGGTGCTTAAATGGTATAATATAAATCAGTGAAAAATATCGCCACGGGTCATTCAACTACTGCTAGAGTATATAATGTATTTTGTATCTATGTAGAATTAGAAAACACATCATTTTCCTTTGGAATAGAAAGCTAATAGATTATGTGAGGTGAAATGGACCTTTTTGAGTTTATAATTTCAAGGAAAGATCTTCAGTGAAGAAATAAAAATAGCTCCTAATTTATTTTTCTTGTTTCAGGACACAATCTAACTTCCTAAGCATCTTAAGTAGCAACATAATTTTTTTTAAAGATTTTATTTATTTATTTGACAGACAGAGATCACAAGTAGGCAGAGAGAGAGGAAGGGAAGCAGGCTTCCCGCTGAGCAGAGAGCCCAGGGCTCGAGCAGGGCTCGATCCCAGGACTCTGGGATCATGACCTGAGCTGAAAGCAGAGGCTTTAACCCACTGAGCCACAACATTATTTTTTAAACAGTTCAGGAAGGGTTTTGTTTTGCTTTGGTTTGGGGATTTTGCTTTACCCCTTGGAATCTGTTCTAGAGGTCTCCATAACTATCATAATTGTCTTTTTAAAAAAGATTTTATTTATTTATTTGACAGACAGAGATCACAAGTAGGCAGAGAAGCAGGCAGTGAGAGCGGGGGAAGCAGGCTCCCTGCTGAGCAGAGAGCCCAATGCCGGGCTTGATCCCAGGACCCTGGGATCATGACCTGAGCCAGAGGCAGAGGCTTTAACCCAGTGAGCCACCCAGGCACCTCAATTGTCTTAATTTTAAGAGAACTTACTGTGGGGGAAAAATGATATGAGGTTTCACAGTTCCTGAAAAAGATTTTTGTTCTTGTACCACTGTACATGTTCAAAACTATCTTATTCTCTCACTTTGGTGTGCTTGAATGAAACGGTAGCAAGTCTGAGTATTAACTGATTTGCAAATATAAGGTAAACTAGGTGCTTTTAGCAATAACATTAAATTAAATTAATAATTTGAAGAGAAGAATAAGATTGGGAGGAAGAATTTGCTTTAGATTTGCCTGTATTATACAAGGCATTTACAGGATGTTATTTCTAAGTACAGTCAAATTGGATCTCTACTAAAAATGTATTTGCTGCATTTAAAGATGCCTTTAGGGGAACTTGGATGGCTCAGTCAGTTGAGCATCTGACCCTTGGTTTTAGCTCAGGTCATGATCTCAGCTTAGTGAGATTGAACCCTGTATCAGGCTCTGCACTCAGCAGGGAGTCTTCTTGAGATTCTCTCTCCCTCTGCCCATCCCTCACTCATTCTCTCTAAGATAAAAGATGCTCATTTTATAAGATAAAAGATGTCCTCTAGAATACAGAGTCTGAACCATAATAAATAGATACATACTTGTATACAGAACTGTCACAACATGCAACTGGTTCTTAGAAATCTTTTGGAATCTCAAGAAGAGATTGGGGTGGAGGAGTGGGGTAGAGGGAAAGTATTGCTTTATGATATCTTCTTCTCTTAAGAGAAGCAGCATATTATAAATAATTTTAAGATCATTAACTCTGGAGCCAGATTAGTCAGGTTCACATTCCATCCCTGCCATCGTTAGCTGTATGAGTTTGGGTAAATTCTGCATGACTTAAATTTCTCATCAGGAAAATTTAGGATACCTTTTAGCATTTTTGTAAAGATGAAGTAAAAATATTTGTAAATTGCTTAAAGATGCTATATAAATATTTGATAATTGAAATAGGTAATAAGATGGTTTTCACGGCATTCTTTGGAATATGACCTAGAAAAATGTAGTTTTAAAGGCAAACATTTACATGTCTTACTATTTGTAAGCAAAGCTTGTAAAAAAAGGTAATTTAGACTCACTTGAATCTTACACTTAGCAACAATAAGCACTATTAATACAACACAAAGTTGCTTGATATATCATCTCAAAAACCTAATCAAAGCAGGTACATATACTTCATTCAGTTTATGATATATCACCCAAGAAAGGGAGTTCCTTTGACTCATGGATCATTTATTACTTTGGCTTTTTCAAAATGCCCCCCCAGATGCAGTTGTATTAAATCAAAAGACTTTGAGAGTTTCCTTATCTCATCACTTTCCTTATCTGTGTAAAGTAACTAAAAATTGCATTTAATACTAAATTTCTAGGCAGAAAATTTTAAGTTAAGTATGAACAGTTTATTAAAATCTGCCTCTAATTTTGGCACTGCTTTATCCATTTGTTTAGTAAAAATTACTGAACCACATTTGTTAAATAGATGTAAACTTGTCCAGGTTAGCAATGATAATAAAACATTTTTGCCCATATCTCAGTATCCTGTCTTACCAGTGGTTTTGGCAGAGCGAAGCCCACCTCTTCATCTATATGGTATTTTTCAAAAATTTCCTGAGAACTTCCCATAAGAACTGTTTCATTATGTGCCATCCTTGCAGTCTTCTCCTTTGGTCCTTCTCAGTTTGATGGGGTTTCAGAGCATCTATTTATTATAAGGGTTGCCATAGCCAATGACCACAAACTTAACACGTAGGCAGTAAGAAATTACTTCCACTTTTGGAATAGTTTCATTTTCTTTCTTTGTAATTTGTTAAACAATAAAACCACAAAAGCATCTCTATTCATCACATGAAGAAACTGAAAGCTTATTTTCTTCTGAAGTGTTTATTAATGAGAACATCATCTGTTTACTGCCATCAGGGAAGTCAGAAGGAAACTGAAATAACAAAAACCATGAAAATAGGTAAGCAGAAAAAAACATTTTTTATGGGACCATTTAAATCTTTGAATTAAGATAACAAATTTGACCTAGGCCAAAGTTGTAAACCATCACTTAGTCAGCACTGTCATTGGCTTTTCCTTAATGTCTCCAGGGTTCTTTGAACATTTTAGTGCCTTATTTTGGCAGCCATGAAAGGCAACCTGTGGTCCACTCAACCAACTGATGACTCCAAACTAGAAAAAAATGGAAACACATGAGGAATTAAGATAGTACCCCCTACACCCCCATTTTCTTACCCAATCTTTTACCTGTGCTTACAATGATGCAGTTCTTTCTTCTTCCTATTCCTTATAAGTCCTTTTTAGGAAGACTGTTCTGCATTTCTACTATATTTAACTGCTAAGGACTGATGATGATAAGGACAACAGCCTTTCACATTTAGAGAGCTTGTAATGTGTTAAAAGTTTAAATAAAGGATGAAATACTCTGAAAATGTTTCTTTCAAAATGTAAATTAAAACTGCGCTTGGTAAAGGTTTTTGAGGGGGCAGGCAGTTCTGTGATCCCTTAGAGGTATTGTTCGATCTTATTAATGAAGCTGAAGCAAAAGCAGAAACCATATCGTTCTTTTTGATGATCAAAAGGAGAAATTAGTGTTCAGTACATGATAAGAATGCAGTTTTGTAATCCAGCTTATCAGTACTTGAAGTAACTTTTAATGTTGCATGACTTTGCCTTCTAGAGTAGTTCTCACACTGTTCTTTCCTCTTATAACATGGGTTGTTTTTCTTTTTTAATAAGTAGTTTTATAAGAATATGGTCTCCTTATAATAAAAATAAGAGAAATTGAAACAAAATTATACAGCAAAGAGAACACTTGGCTAAGCTTCTTGAAAATGAATGATTCATAAGGCTGATATTTCTGAAACCAGACCCAAGGCAAAAGAAACAAAAAAAGTATTATGTTAGGCTATCGTATCTATATGAAAGCCAAAAATTCCAAAATTAGAGAATGTGTTACTCCTATGGTTTTTCACTCTTTGTACCTGAATTTTTTTCATGGGTGAGTCAAAAAAAGATACATGTAATGGAGTTTCAGATAATACTGTCTTGAAAAAGTTTCTGAAGATTGAATATTTTTAAGAAGCATAGCTTGATAAAAACTTTTATTCTCTGATTATCCAACTACTTCATTAAATTTGTCCTACTTTTGGTGGGGGGTGTTAGGCGGCTCAGTTGGTTAAGCACCCAGCTCTTGACTTGGCTCAGGTCATGATCTCATGGTCATGAGATTGAGCCTCACTTCAAGCCCTGTGCTCAGTTGTCTTCCTGTACCCCTTCCCCTTCTCATGCATGCTTGCACACCCTCTCTCTAAAATAAATAAATAAATAATAAATAATAAATCTATCTTTTAAAAAAATCCATCCTACCTTTGACTGCAGAAACAATGATATTTTAGTATCCTGCTTTGTTCTTTACCTATTTATCTCTACCTACACACTTTTACCCTTTTCATATTTCTGAAACTACATTCTCAATTGATCCTCAGTCCTCATTTGTCTTACTTTTTCTTCAGCAATAATCACATCTCATTGAAAATCCCTTTTCAGGGGCACCTGGGTGGCTCAGTGGGTTAAAGCTTCTGCCTTCAGCTCAGGTCATGATCTCAGGGTCCTGGGATCAAGCCCTGCATTCCGCTCTCTACTCAGTAGGGAGCCTGCTTCCTCCTCTCTTCCTCTCTGCCTGCCTCTCTGCCTACTTGTGATCTCTGTCTGTCAAATAAATAAATAAAATCTTAAAAAAAAAAAAAAGAAAATCCCTTTTCATGTGGTGTCCAACAAACATTATTTATTTATTTATTTATTTTTTGACTTACAACCCTGAGGTCAAGACCTGAGTGGAGATCAAGAGTCAGATGCCTGACCCAGGCAATCCTTTGGAAAAACATCTTAATCTTACTATCATCTATAGATTCTTTATCTTTTTCTTTCACTTTTGACCCGTGGCCAGCTCATTGTGAAAGAAGGCTCCTGAAAGTTGAAGCTCAGCATTTTGCCCTATAGCCTCCCAGCTCTGACAGATGTGAATCTGTCTCTCTTGTATATGTCACCCGTTTTGATGACTCGGTCTCTTCTCTGTAAAAACTACTGCCTGACTTATCTCCACAGCTAAAAACTGCATTTCCAATTGCCTGGTAAACATCTCCATCTGGAAATCCTGTTATCTTGTTTCATAGGGCACAATATCAGAACTATTTTGAGTAGATCTACAAATGGACTTTTACCCAGGACATGATAAACACAAATTTTTTCCCTGATAACATGGGATCACATATGGTAATCCAATTTTCTCTTTGCCATTAAGTTATGTTAGTTTATGTAAAGAGTTGCTTTGTTTTAAATAAAGGATTTTTCAGTTAAAAAAATAAAGTGATCAAAAGCATACAAGAAGAATGAAGAAAATCACTGAAATACTGATATCCACTGACATTCACCATTAATGTTTAGTGATTATGTTTTCTACTGTTTTTTGTTTACATTAATAATATTAAAAATTTTCTGAGCCCTTATTTGTGTCAGGAATTTTAAATTTTTTTAAATGCATTTATTATTTTATGAGAAAATCCTCATGATAACCCTAAGAAGAAATTAAGGTAGCTCAGGATTTCCTGTGCCTCTAGTTGCCTGAACAAAATAAAATTAAATACTCCCTTGAAAGAAGTACCCCTAAGTATTTCTGTCACTTTTATAGATATCTGGCAGTTAGCTAAATAATCAGGCACACCGTGTAGTATCATGGAAACAACAAATTATAGAAGAGACCCATAGGGAATTAGATAAAAGAAAAGGGAAACAGACTTTAAAAGTAATTTGTTTAATATATTCAAAAAATAAAAGACAATATTGGGAAATTTTGCAGAAAATGTGAAAACCAAATGAGTATTCTGGAATTAACATCACTGATAAGAGAATTAATGAATTTGCAGCTATAGCAGAAGAAAATGTGGATTAAGGCCTGAAGAGGAAAAAAAAAAACAAGATGGAAAAGAGAGAGAAAAATAGGATGAAGCACACAGAGAGAGGGTAAAGTGAGGAAATCCATCAGAGATGCAATCTCAGTCTCGAAGGAAGAGAAGATAGAAGGTAGAGAGAAGCAATAAGGCTGAGAAAATTTTAAACATGATAAAAGACTCTAAGTCACAAATAGACAAACACTATTTAAAAGGGCTAAATGAAATGAAACCTATAGACATAATAGTAAAAGAGCAAAGAAAAAAAAGTTTTAAATTTTATTTTATTTTTCATTCAAGATTGTATTTATTTATTTGAGAGGGAGAGCATGATCCAGAAGGAGGGGCAGTGGGAGAGGGAGAAGATGACTTTCCAGTGAGCAAGGAGCCAGATGCTGGGCTGCATTCCAGGACTCCGAGAGCATGACCTGACCTGAAGATGGATGCTCAACCAACTGAGCCACCCAGGCAGCCCCAAAATCTTTGAATTCTAAAATTAGAAAAATATAACAAGTTACCTTCAAAGGAGCTAAAAGCCTGGCAGTTAAATTCTCAAAGAACAATTGGGACCTGAAGACAATGGAATAATATCTTAAAAGAGTGCTGAGAAAAAAATCAAATCATAGTTATATATTCACAAAAAATAATACTCAAGAATATAAATAAAATAAAAATATTTTCAGTTAACCAAACAAAAGATTAGAATCTATTACCAGCTAATCCACAATCAAGGAAAAATTAAGGTTTTCTGTTTGTGTGTTTATTTTTGCAAAGGAAAACTAATTTCAGGCATAACAAAAAATGACAAATTATTATTCAGATAGATGGGTTGAATTAAAAATATATATCAACAACAGTATAAATATGAGGAGGGATAGAAACATAATTAAATTCCTTGAATTTCCTGGTAAGAACTAATTTATAAAGGTTTTGAAAACTTGTATGCATTTTTCTTAATCCTTAGGGCTACAACAGATAAATAATGTAACAATGAAAAGCAACAAGCCAATAGATGGGAAAAATGATTAATATGTAAATCTTAATCAATAAATATCAACATTAAAAAAATGCTAGGGGTTCCTGGGTGGCTCAGGCAGTTAAGCATCTGATTCTTGATTTCTGTTCAGATCATGATCTCAGCATCATGAGATCAAGCCCCACATTGAACTCCATGCTTAATGCAGAGTCTGCTTTCTAATCTTTCCTTCATTCTTTCCCTCCTTCTGAGCCTCCCCCTGCTTGCTCACTCACTCTCTCTCTCAAAACAAACAAATAAATGAATGAATGGCTAAATAAATAAATAAATAAAATTTAAAAAATAAAACAAATAATTTAACAGTGGATTTAAAATCATATATATCAGTAATTATATTTTATGTAAATGAACCAAACCTTCTCATCTAAAATTACAAAGATTATCAGACTGCACTTTTTTTTAAAGATTTTATTTATTTATTTGACAGGCAGAGATTACAAGTAGGCAGAGAGGCAGGCAGAGAGAGAGGAGGAAGCAGGCTCCCCGCTGAGCAGAGAGCCTGATGCGGGGCTCTATCCCGGGACTCTGGGATCATGACCTGAGCCGAAGGCAGAGACTTTAACCCACTGAGCCACCCAGGCGCCCTCAGACGGCACTTTTGAAAGCATAGTTATATGCTGTTTGAAATATAAAAATTGGAAATATAAGACTGCAGAAAGGCTAATAAATAAAATAATAAAAATATATATTAGCAAACACTAACAAAAATACCTATCAAGGCTATATAAATATTAAGTAGTGTAGACTAAACAGTATTAGAGATTGTATCTGTCAGAGTTCTCCAGAGAAACAGGCCCAATAAGGAGATATTTTAGATAGATAGCGATGGAGGATAGATAGATGATTATAATGATGATAGGTAGATAGATGACAGATAGGTCGTAACATAGATTTATAGATAGATAAACAGATAGATATCAAGAAATGGACTTACATGATTGTGGGGGCTAGGAAGTCTGAAATCTGGAAATCTGGGGGGAAAGCCAGCAAACTGGAAACTCTGACAGGATCTAATGTTGCAGTTCATAGGCAGAATTTCTTCTTTTTTAGTGAAATTTAGGTTTTTGCTCTTAAGTCCTTTCAACTGATTACAGGAGGCCCACCCAAGTTATCACACCTGATCTCTTCACTTAAAACTAACTAATTATAGGTATTAACTACCTCTATAAAATACCTTCAGACCAGTTTAAATTAGTGTTTACTTGAATAAATGGGTGCTATAGCTAAGCCAAATTGACATAAAACAAAGTATCACAGAGATAAAAGGGGAGTACTTTATAACACAGTGTTTAATTTACAAAGAAGATATAAATAACAATACTAAATTTTCTATACATTTAACAACATAACCTCAAACCCTGTAAAGCAAAAACTGATGGAGATGGAACACAAAAGACAGAGAGATATACCTATAATTAGACAGCAAATTTTTGTTTTTATTTACAATCTCATTGACAGCTAGTCAAAATCATTAAATATGTAAGCAATTAAAAAAAACAGGATTAATGAACTTAATATAATTAAGATGTATAGAATATCAAATCCATCAATTTCAGAATACATATTATTTTCAAGTACAATGGAATATTTACAGAAATTGACTGTATTTGTACATGCAGGTGCATAATCAAGTCTCAAAAATTTCAGAAGATTAAATCCTACAGAATATATTTTTTAACAAAGTAATAAATAAATAACAAAATAACAAATAAATAACAAAAAGTTAACTGGAAAATCTGTTTGAAAATGAAGACATAAATTTATATAATTCATAGGTCAAAAAAAACCATCAAAATGGAAACTAGAAACTATTTTTATTTGAATAATGGTAAAAAAAACCATAAAATTTCTGGGATGCAGCTAAAGGCATACTGAAAGGAAAAATGCATAATCTATGATGCATAAATTATTTAAAAAGGACTCTGCATCTATCTCATGATTTTGGAAAAATAATGCATTAATCTAAAAAATGTAAATAATGATGTGAAAGGAGGTAGATAAGTGAAGACATTAATAAAATAGAAAAATATATACATATATTTGAAAAAAATGTGACCCCCTGATAAGAATAACAAAGAAAAAAAATAAAGGACCAAATATCTTAATGTCAGGAATGAAAAAGGGAACATCCTAGAATGCTACAGTCAATTAAAACATTAATATTCAAGTGAGACTATGTGCCACTTTTTTTGTTGTTGCAAATTTTAACTAAAGTGAAGTCCAAATTATATGGAATAAATATGTGTTTTCTTATGAAATTTTTGTAAGAATGCCCTGTAAATCAAATAGTCATCAATATTTTAATTATAAAATGCTTAAATAAGTTTTTTCTGAACAATTTATAAATGCTAACTCATATCATCCTTGCAATCATCGTAAAAGGTATGTATGCTATTATTCTCATTTATATGAGAAATATAAGAAATGCAGGATTTAATAACTGTCCAAGTTCACAAAATAAGTGTGGAAAGACAAGATTAGAGTTTAAGCAGTCTGGTTCTAGAGTCCATGATTTTAAAACTGTTATGCTATGGAGCCTCCGGTAAGAGACTACAAAGCACTGGTTTTGTTTGATTGTTTTCTTTCACTCTTGGGTTTAACAAGTTACACAAGTTTCCAGGAGAGGCTTTCTACAAGCTAATTACATGTTGTGATAATTCTGTGAAATTTATGCTAGTATACCTCTATTTGTTTATAGCTCAAACACCCCACAGTCAAGAGAACACTTTTAAATGGAGCAAATATGTTTTTAGTCAGAGGTCCCAACTTATCTGAACTTAGAAATCTCCACATATTAAATAATAAAAGGAAAAGTGAGAAGCAATATGCAATAAGAATAAAACAGAGAAAAGGTAAAAGGAACCAAGGACAGAAGTTTGGTATAGAAAAAGTAGTAGTTAACATTCATAATAAATAGCAGAATTTATACAGCTATATAAAAAATTAGTGAATTAAAATTGTTATGAATTTAGTTGAACATTATTCTCTGCTTTGAGCTTCAACCAAAATTCTGAGACAATAGGAAATTATCATTTAATCTCCTTTTAAATAAATTCATAAAAACATATGTGAAAGTATCTTTCTGAGTTCATTACTTGATTCTAATGCCAAGGGGAATGCCAGGTTGCCAACTCAAACTTCTAAATATTCTACCAAATAGATCTTGTAATATTTTGCTTAGGGGCCAGTAATATAAGGTATTGTGAGCGGCAAATATACAAAGACAGGGTTCAGGAACGTGTTCTTGAGGAAATTTCTTTTTATTTATCACTGTGTCTTTCACCTAATATTTGGTTGCTTTTTGTTTGTTTTCTTTTTTTACATTTTGAATATCTTTATCATGAAATGTTGGTAAAGACCATTGTACATATGAAGACTACATTTAAGTTATAAAGGATAATACTAAAACAAACCTGTAGAAATAGAGTATCACCAAATACCCAAACTGGATGCTCCTTCTCAATCACATTCTCCCAGACCCCCTTCCTATTTCAGAGAAACAGTATCCTGAATGCATGTGTGGGTTTTTTTTCCTCTTAAGTTTTTTTAGTGTAGTTGACACGCATGTTACATTAGTTTCAGATGACAACATAATGATTCAACAAGTTTATACATTATGTTATGCTCGCCGCAAGTGTAGCTACCATCTGTCTCTTACATTGACTGTATTCCTTATGATGTGCCTTTTATTTCTATAACTTATTCCTTGCCTACCTGGAAGCCGTTCACCCATTTTGCCCATTCCCCCACCATGCTCTCTTCTAGCAACCATCAGTTTGTTCTCTGTGTTTCCATGTTTAATTCTGCTTTTTGTTTATTTATCCATTTTTTAAAATTCCAAATGTGTGAAATCATAGTATTTGTCTTTCTCAAGTCTGATTTATTTCACTTTAGCATAATAGCCTCTAGGTCCATCCATGTTGTCATAAATGGCATGATCATGTCCTTTTCTATGGTTGCATGGTATTCCTGTGAATGTGTGTGTGTTTACCACATCTTCCTTATCACAATTCCAGATTTTAAGATACACCACAAAGCTAGAGTAATCAAAATAGTATGGCACTGGCACAAAAATAGACATCTAGATTGAAGGAACAGAGTAGAGAGCGCAGAAATAAACCCACAATTATTATGGTCAATTAGTCCATGGCAGAGGAAGAAAGAATATAAAATGGGGAAAAGACAGTCTCTTCAATAAAGGATTCTTCAAAAACCAGACAGCTACATGTAAAAGAATGAAACTGGACCACTTTCTAATACCATATGCAAAAATAAATTCAATATGGATTAATGGATAAATGTGAGACCTGAAACCATAGAAATCCTAGAAGACAGCACAGGCTATCTTCTCTGACATTGGCTCTAGTAACATTTTTCTAGGTATGTCTTCTAAGGCAAGGGAAACAAAAGCAAAAATAAACTATTGAGACCACATTAATGTAAAAAGCTCTGCACAGTGAGGGAAACCATAAACAAAACAAAAAGGCAACTTTCTGAATGGGAGATGATACTTGCAAATGATATATTTGAGAAGGTCTAAATATCCAAAATATATAAAGAACTTACACAACTGAACACCAAAAAAGGAAACAGTATGATTAATAAAATGGGCAGAGGACCTAAATAAATATAAATGCATTTTTAAAACATTATTTTCACTTTTTTTAGTTTTACCAAGGTTTGCATGTAATTTTAAACCATATGTTGACTATTACTTGCTTTTAAAAATTTTGAAAATGATACTCCATTGGTTATGTCTCATAATTTCCTTTTTCAATGATCATTATCTTTGTAACATTCATCCATATTGACACATTTAATTGTCATTAAATTTCACTGCTTTATTGCATTCAATTTATAAATATGTTACGTTTATCAATTTTCATGTTTCTGTACATAAAAGCTATTACTGGGTTGTTTCTTTATTATTTGTTTTCTTGTTTTTGCTATAAAGAACAGTGTTACGAAAATCTTCTGGTGAATCTATAAAAGAGTTTATTTAAAGCAAAATTTTTCAACCTTTGTCTCATTCACATTTGGGCCAAGTCTCTCTTGGTTAGGTGTGAGGCTGTCATATGCACTTTAGGATGTTTAACAGCATCACCGACCTCCACACACTTGATACCAGTAGTGCTTCTTTGTCCAATTCTAACAGCCAAAAATATCTCCCAACTTGCCTAATGTCCCCTGAGGGCAGAAGTTGCACCTGATTGAGAATGATGAAAGTTATACATGTAGAAAAGGACAACTATTGAATAGAAAGGCGAAGATGTGCCACTTTTTACAAGGTACTTCTGCCAAAACATTTTCCAACCAAGTGTGTAAGAATGTCTCATCATATTTTTGTTGAGACATTCTTCAACCTCATCAAATATTTGTTAGTGTTTGTAATTTTAACTTTTGCTCATATGGCTAATGTAAAATGCCATTTCTTTGTGTGCATGTACTTTTTGAACTTATGTTTCAATTTTTTAGAGCAGAGTTAGTTTAACAAACAATTGATTTTAAAAAATGCAGAGCTCCCCCTTTCCCCAATTCTACTCTGATTCCATACTGTTTCTCTACTATTTATGTCTTGTATTGGTCTCTGCTTTTGTAACAGTTGATCAGGTTTTATTATTTATGTTGTTCATTCCATGGGTTTCAATGAATACATAATCAAAGTGTCTATCATTACAGTATTGTATAGAGCAACTTCACTTCCTAGAAATTGCCATGCCTCATCAACTCAACCCCTCCAAACTTCTGTTAACCACTCATCTTCTACTGTCTTCATACTTTTGCCTTTTCCAGAATGTCACATACTTAGAATCATACAGTATGTAGCCTTTTTGAGTTCTTTTTTTTTAAACTTTGCATTTTATGATTACTGGTGAGAGTAACCATCTATTCAGATGTTTAAGGCAAACTGTATTTTCTACTCTGTGAAATAATTGTGTCTTTTGGCTAATTTTGATTGGAGATGTTTATAGTTACATATTAATCTATAGTTTTTAATATTTTAATGTGCTAATTCTTGTACAATTATGTGTTGTAGATAAGTACTTCTCAAATTTATGGTTAAGAACTAGATATTCTTTTTATTTTCAATCCTATTAAACTATTGCTTTTGAAAAATATAATACAAATTATTTACTAGAAAAATAAAATAAAATGGATAAAATATAAAATGCCACATTTTTCTTATTAGAGTCAACAGATGTACATTTAATTTCCAATACATCTATTTATTTTTAAGTACACATTATTTAGAAAAAAATTATAAAAATTATACACATTATATATGGGTGTGAATAAGTGATTAATGTATACAGAGAACCATTATACTTACAACTTTTGTTATTACATAATTGTAAATAAAGTTAGGAATGAAATAGCAGTTATTCACATTAAAAGTCTATAAGAACACTTGGATGCTATTTTTTCAGTATTTAATTTCATATGGAAACAGGACTTAATAGGTATATAATTCATATAGAGGAAAGTACCTAAATTTTCAGTTAGGGATTTGTGTTGTAAATGGAAGAGTAACTCCCCCTTGTGGATTCTTTAAGGATCATTTCAGTGCGGTTGTGAAAATACACTCTAAGAGGAGAATAAAATTAAAGGTTTATTATACTCGCAGTTTCTAAAAAGGGAGGCAAAATAGACCCAGATGGCCACACACTCTCCAAAAGCCCAAAGTTTGATCATAGTAGGCAAGGAAGAAGCAGAGCAATTACCTTTATTGGAATTACCTTTCCAGGTATTTCCTTTAGAGGAAATACCTTTATTGTCATGAGTGAGGTAGTTTGTAGTATCTTGGAAGCATTCACATTGGATATTTGAATATGGAAAAGAGGAAAGGGATAAAATAGGGAGATCTTCTTGAGATTTATTGCTTCAACACACATTGAGGATAGATACCCAGACATGGGAAATAGCTGGATAAATTCAAAACATACAGGGCAGGTGCGGGCACTCAAGGAGCCATTGACAGAATAAATAACAGTCTTACATTATAAGATTAATAAGATTTGCCATCACATAGATTAGGATAGAGAAAATTTACATCATTTAGAATGTTCCCTTTGCCTCTTTTCAATTCCCTTTTACCCAGAGTCAACAACTATTTTGATTTTTACCACCATAGATTAATTGTGTCTGGTCTTAAAGTTAATACAAATGTAATCATACAGTACCTACCTACACTTAGGATCTGGCTTCTTTCACACAGAATAGTGTTTTGGGGATTCATCCATGTTGCATTATTAATAACTTTTTCTTCTTATTGCTCAGTCATTTTTCATTATATAAATTTACTGATTTTGTTGTTTAACCATTCTCCTTATAAGTATTTAATTTGTTCCCAGCTTTTGACAGTTAAGAGTAAAGCTTCTGTGAACATTGGTCTATGTCTTTGTGTCTGTGAATTCATTTTTCTGAGGTGTTTGGCTAAGAGTGGAGTTATTATGTAATAACTTATTAGAAACTGCTGCATAGTTTTTCAAAGTTTTCCATTTTACATTCTCACTGGCATTATGAAATTTATAGTTGCTTCACATTCTCACCAACATTTTCCTTGCTATTTTAGTAGATGTAAGTGGAATCACACTGTGGATTCAATTTGCATTTTCTTTATGGTAATAATTGCTATTCAGATATCTTTTCTAATGTGCTGATTCACAACTTCATAAAATTTTTAAAAATGTGATTTAATTTTTATTATTGACTTGTAAGAGTTGTTGATTCATTCTGGATACAAATACTGTCCTACGTACATGTAGTGTTCTCCAGTCTCCGGCTTTTTTACTTTCTTAATGGTGTATTTCATGAAGGATTTTTAATTAAAGATCAATATATTAGCAGTGCCTGGGTGGCTCAGTCTGTTAGGTATCTGCCTTCAGCTCAGGTCATGATCCCAGAGTCCTAGAATAGAGGCCCACATCTCCCTCTTCCTGCTGCTCCCCTTGCTTGTACTCTCTCTCTGTAAAATAAATAAATAAAATCTTAAAAATAATCACTATATCAGTTTTTTTCATGTTTGGGACATTTCAGTATTATATCTAAGAAAACTTTGTCTATACCAAGTTCATGAAGACTAGTTTGTTTTCTGCTAGTAAATTTTATAGTCTTTTATTCACAACAATTAATTTTTATATTGTTGAATAAAAATATTTTCTTTCTTTTTAATTATTTTTGTATATGAATATTCAGTTGTTCCAACACCACTCATTGAAATAACTATTTTTTAATGGATTTTTGGCTATTCCAGATCCTCTGCATTTATTTTTTGAAAGTAGAATCAAAAACCTCTTTGGTTATTGATTGTCATTTCATTGAATCTTTAGATAAATTCAAAGAGAATTTATATCTTATTTTGAGTCTTATAATTTACAAATATAAATACAACTCCATCAATTTAGTTATCTGCTCAAGTTGTGTAAAAAAATTTGATTAGCATTTACTGTGGAAGTCTTGAAAATTGTTTCTAGGTATGTTTTTATAGACAGTAATCTCCTATGAATTCATTTTCTAATAGTTTTTTTTCTTTCTGGTATATAAGTACAACTGATTTTTGCATATTGTTCCTTGACCTTTTCAGATTCTCTTAATTGTTCTAATAAGTGGTTTGATACTCTTTTAGATTCTCAGCATATCAATTATCATATGCAAATAATGACTATTTGATTTCCTGCTTTGATCTATTTATCTAACTTAGTGCATTTATTAGTTCCTCAATGACAACAATATATAGAATATATGGGGCCCATGTTCTTGCCTTATTTTAGACCTAGAGAAAAACATTCAGTATTTGAATATCAGAATATATATATAGTATGAATGCTATTTACTTATTGAAGAAGTTTTTTTTCTTTCATGAGAGGAATGAATATTTTTAATTGGTTTTGAACTTTATTGAACACATTTCGAAATCCATGAAGATTATATAGTTTTTATACTTAATACCTTTAATTATGACCATTAGAGCTATCTGTCATCCCCAGACTAAATCTCTCTTGGTCATAATATGTATTTCTAAATTTTTTCCCCTTTCTTTCTCTCATTTTCAAATTTTAATTTCATTGTAGTAAATGTACAGTATAATATTCATCTCAGGTGTACAATATAGTGTTTAACAATTCTGTATATCACTCATGCTCTTCAAGATAAGTGTACTCTCATAATATGTTATTCTTGTTATATATTGCTAGATTTCATCTGCTAATATTTTGTTAATTATTCAAATTTTATGTTCTGGAGTTTTCTTTCTATTTTTATTTTTTTAGTTTTCTTTCTTTATTTTTTCTTCTCATGTCCTTGCCAGATTTTGATATCAAGATTACACAGGTTTTAAAAAATAAGCATAGAAGTATTTCTTTATTTTATAGTCTCTGAATGGATTTGGGTGAGATTGATATTATTTTGCTTTAACTTTTTCATAGAGTATACTAATGAAACAATGTGGGCCTAAGGATTTATTTTATGGAGAAATTTCAAATTACCGTTTTAATTTATTTAACAAACATATGACTATTCCAATTTTCCATATGTTGTTAGGTCAGTTTTGGAAAGTTCTGTTTTTCTCAAAGTTACTATATCTGAATCAGCAAGAGACAGAAAAGGAAACCCTGGACCCTCCTTGCTCTCACAAAACTGCTGATTCAACAACATGGACCAATTCCTTTTGTTAGAAATCCACAAACCTATTGAAAAGCTCTGAGATGGTGAGGGGGAGGCTGTGGAAAGCCAAAATGAAGACAATAAAAAAAATTCATGGCAATTTGAAAACCAAAGTTGGTGGCATCACAATTCCAGACTTCAAGCTCTGTTACAAAGCTGTCATCATCAAGACAGTACAGTACGAGCACAAAAACAGACGCATAGATCAATGGAACAGAATAGAGAGCCCAGAAATGGGCTCTCAACGCTATCGTCAACTAATCTTCAACAAAGCAGGAAAGAATGTCCAAAGGAAAAAAATCTCTTCAATAAATGGTGTTGGGAAAATTGGACAGCCACATGCAGAAGAATGAAACTGGACCATTTCTTTACACCATACACAAAAACAGACTCCAAATGGATGAAAGACCTCAATGTTAGACAGGAATCCATCAAAATCCTTGAGGAGAACACAGGCAGCAACCTCTTCTACCTCAGCTGCAGCAACTTCTTCCTAGAAACATTGCCAAAGGCAAGGGAAGCAAGGGCAAAAATGAACTATTGGAACTTCATCAAGATAAAAAGCTTTTGCACAGCAAAGGAAATAATCAACAAAACCAAAAGACAACCAACAGAATGGGAGAAGATATTTGCAAATGACATATCAGATAAAGGACTAGTATCCAAAATCTATAAAGAACTTATCAAACTCAATACCCAAAGAACAAATAACCCATCAAGAAATGGGCAGAAGACTTGAACAGACATTTCTGCAAAGACGACGTCCAAATGGCCAACAGACACATGAAAAAGTGCTCACCATCGCTTGGCATCAGGGAAATACAAATCAAACCTACAGTGAGATACCACCTACACCAGTCAGAATGGCTAAAATTAACCAGTCAGGAAATGACAGGTGTTGGTGAGGATGTGGAGAAAGGGGAACCCTTTTATGCTGTTGGTGGGAATGCAAGCTGGTATAGCAATTCTGGAAAATAGTATGGAGTTTCCTCAAAAAGTTGAAAATAGAGCTACCTTACGACCCAGCAATCACACTACTGGGTATTTACCCTAAAGATACAAATGTAGTGATCCAAAAGGGCACATGCTCCTGAATGTTTATAGCAGCAATGTCCACAATAGCCAAACTATGGAAAGAGGCTAGATGTCCATCAACAGATGAATGGATAGAGAAGATGTGAGATACACACACACACACACACACACACACATACACACACACACTGGAATACTATGCAGCCATCGAAACCCCCCCAAATATTGCCATTTGCAATGATGTGGATGGAATTAGAGGGTATTATGCTAAGTGCAATAAGTCAATCAGAGAAAGATCTCACTGATATAAGGAATTTGAGAAGCAGGGCGGGGGGCTTGTGGGGGAAGCGAGGAAAAAATGAAACAAAATAGTATGGGGGAGGGAGATAAACCATAAGAGACTCTTAATCTCAGGAAAAAAACAGTGTTGCTGGAGGGGAGGGGAGGGGGAGAGATGGAGTAGCTGAGTGATGAACATCAGAGAGGGTATGTACTATGGTGAGTTCTGTGAACTGTGTAAGACTGATGAATCACAGACCTGCATCCCTGAAACAAATAATACATTATATGCTAAAAAACAACAACAAAAACAACAAAAAACTAATGGAATGTTGCTTCTCCAGAGGACCTGCAAGATGGCAGACACCAGAGGCAGCAAGATATCATAAACTCCTGAAAAAATAAACCAGCAAACTATGAATTTACACGGATGAGTTTAGAGAAAAGACACATCCACCAAAAAGTTTTGAGAGGCCCATCCAGACCCTCTAGCCAGGCTAATGGATGAAGGTCTTCCCATATATGAACCCAGTCAATAGAGACCAAGAAAAGAGGCTGGTTTTTTTTTTTTTTCAAATATGCAGATACCAACATTGTTGAGGGCACTTAAAAAACAAACAAACAGGGACGCCTGGGTGGCTCAGTTGGTTAAGCGGCTACCTTCAGCTCAGGTCATGATCCCAGCATCTTGGGATCGAGTCCCACATCGGGCTCCTTGCTTGGCAGGGAGCCTGCTTCTCCCTCTGCCTCTGCCTGCCACTCTGTCTGCCTGTGCTCGCTTGCTCTCTCTCACTCTGTCTCTGACAAATAAATAAATAAAATCTTTAAAAACAAACAAACAAACAAGGAAACAAAGCTCAAATAAAGTAACAAAATAAGTTTCTACAAACCCAAGCCAAAGAAAAGGGGATTTCATTTCCTAACAAAGAATTCAAAATTATGATCATAAAGATCATCACTGAGTTCTGAAAAACAACTTATAAATAAGTTAGAAATTTTCAAATAGAGATAGAAAAAAATACAGAAATTTTAGAGCTGAAAAATAAAATAGCCAAGCTAAAAAAATTAACTAGAAAGGTGTAATAGCAGACTATCATCTAGAAGAGAGATTCAACAAACTCAAAGACAGGAAGGACATTTGGAATTATCCTACCAGAGAAGCAAAAACAAAAACAATGAAAAAGAGTGAAGAAACCTTAAGAGACTTAATGAGACTTCATGAAATAGATCAATATATGCATAGTAGGAGTCCCAAAAGGGAAGGAGAGAAAGGAGAAAAAAAGCTTACTGAGAAAAGTATTGACCAATGCCTTTTGTCTTAAGATGATTATATGTTGTTTTCTTTCATTTGTTAATGTGTTGTATCACATCAGTTAATTTGCAAACCTTGAAACATCTTTGAGTCTAAGGAATAAATACTGTTTGGATGTGGTGTATAGTCCTTTTAATGTACTAATGAATTGAATTTGCCACCATTTTAATAAGAATTTTTGCATCTGTATTCATCAAGGATCTTTGCTTAGTGTTCTTTTCTTGTGTTGTCTTTTTCTGGCTTTGGTATTAGGGTGATAATTGCCTTGTAAAATGAGTTTGAAATTGTTTTCATCTGTTTTGGTCATAGTAAGAAGAGTTGGTATTAATGCTTTTTTAACTGTTTGGTAGAATGCACTGATGAAGCCCTCTGTTTCTGGGCTTTCCATTGTTAGGAGGCTTTTGATTATTGATCCAAGCTCCTTATTTGTTATTAGTCTGTTCAGGTTTTCTATTTCTTTTTGGTTCATGTTAACTTTTGACAAGTTCAACATCTATTCATGATTAGAACTTGCAACAAACTAGGTACAGAAAGAGCTTCCTTAACACAGTGAAGTCCATATATGAAAAATCCCACAGATAATATAATCAGTAGGGTAAAAATCTAAAAGTTTCACCTATAAGATACAGTTTAAGGCAAGAATGCCCACTATCAGTACTTCTATTCAATATAGTATAGGAAGACCTAGCAAGAACAATTAGATTAAAAAGAAAGAAGGAAAGAAAGAGAGAAAAGAAAAAAGAAAGAAAAGTCATTCAAATTGAATAAAATTAACTCTGCAGATGATGAGATGATCACCTATGTGGAAAACCTTAGAAAGTCAAGAGAAAACTGTTAGAACTAATAAATAAACAAATTTGTAGCATACGGAAACTAGTTACATTTCTATATACAATGAACTATCTGAAAAGGAAAAGAAGAAAACAATGCCATTTACAATACTGACAAAAATATTTAAAGTTACATTTTTAAAAATATTTTTATACATACTTTTTATATTTTTATATTTATAAATATTTTTAAATATTTTAAAATAAAAAATATTTAAAGTTAAGAACAAACTACCAAAGAGGTAAAAACAAAACAATACACAAAAAACTGTACACTGAAAAATTACAGAACATTGATGAAGGAAATTACAAAAGATACAAATAGAAATGTACCTCATGTTTTTGGATTGCAAGAATTAATATTGTTAAAATGTTCATACTACTCCAAGTAATCTACACAACCTACAAATTCATTGCAATCCCTATCAAAATCCAATGATAGTCTTCACAAAAATAGAAAAGACAATCATAAGATTCATATGGAAGCACAAAAGACTCAAATAGCTAAAGTAATCTTGAGAAAGAAGAACACAGCTGGAGGCATAATATTTCCTGATTTCAAATTATATTACAAAGCTATATAGTATTCAAAACAGTGTGGTACTAGCACAAAAGGACACATTTCCTAATGGGATAGAATAGAACGCTTAAAAATAAATGCCTGATCAACTGATCTTCACAAAGGGTGCTAAGAACACAATATAGGGTAAAGATAATTTCTTCATCAAGTGGTTGGAGAAACTAAATATCCACAGAGAATGAAATTGGACCCTTAGTACCCATTATATACAAAAATAAATTCAAATTAGATTAAACATTTAAACATCAGCCTGAAACTATAAACAGCAAGAAGAAAATACAAGCAAAAACTTCTTGACATTGGTCCTGGTAATGATTTTTTGGATATGACACCCAAAGCACAGGCCACAGAAACAAAATTACACAAATGTTATTATATCAAACTAAACGCTTCTGCACAGCAAAGAAAACAATGAACAGAGTGAAGAGGTAACATACTGAATGGGAGAATGTACTTTTAAACCATATAACTGATAAGGGGCTAATGTCAAAACTAAACAAGGAACTCAAACAGATAGCTAAACAACAACAAAATAAATGAGATAAGAGACTCAACAGAATTTCTCTAAAAATGATACACAAATGGACAAGTATATGAAAAGATAGACATCATTAATCATCAGAGAAAGGCAAATGACAACCACAGTGAAATATCACCTCATACCTCTTAAAATAGCAATTATAAGAAAGATATAAGATAACAAATGTTGGCAACAATGCAGAAAGGGTAAACTGCTCACTGTTGCTGGGAATGCAATTTGACACAACTACTATAGAAAACAGCATGAAGATTCCTCAAAAACTTAAAAATAGAATTACTAAATGATGATACAGAGTTGCAATTCAACCAAGGTTTATATTATCCAAAGAAAATTTATAAATCCAAAGAAAATTAAGGCAGTATCTTGAAGAAATATAACACTATTATGTTCATTGAAGCATTACTTATGATATGATATGATTAAGATATGGAACTAATCTTAAATGTCAATTGGTGGATGAATGGATAGAAAAAATGTGAAAATATAATTTAGCCATAAAAAAATGGAAATCCTACCATTTGTGGTGACTTTGATAAGCCTTAAGGAAATTATGCTAAGTAAAATAAGCCAGGCATAGAAAGAGAAATTCTGCCTGGTATCACTTATATGTAGAATCTAATTAAATCAAATCCATAAAAACAGAGAGCAGAATGGAATTTCCAGGGCTAGGGGGTGTAGAAAATGGATAGATGTTAGTCAAAGAGTACAAATGTTCACTTATGTAGAATAAATAAGTTTTGGAGAACTAACCTACAGGATGGTGACTGTACTTAATAATGCTCTCCTGTATATGTGAATTTTGTAAAGATAATTGATCTTGTGTTCCTACCACACACACACAAAGTGTTATTATGTGAGGTGATGAACATGTTAATTAGCTAAATTGGGATAATCATTTCACAAGGTATATGATTATGAAAACATCATATTGTACCCCTTAAATATGTAATTTTTACTTGTCAAATATACCTCAGTGAACCTGGAGAATACTTTTTTAAGTAAAGAAATGTATAACAGGCAAAAATTTTACAAATTTGGGAAATGGACATGTGGTCCAAGAAGCCCAAAAGTCTTAAAATTGGATAAATCAAAAGTGTCCCACAACAAAACACATTATAATCAATTTTTCAAAACTTAAAAACAAACAAATCATTTTGAAAGCAGAAAAAGTGATTTTTAACATAAATAAAACCCTTATAAAACAATAAGTAGGTTTTTTCAGTAAAAACAAACAAACAACAACAAAACAACAACAACAACAAAAAAAACTTGCCAGTGAAAAAGTGAAAAGAAAGTGGCATGATATATACAAAGTGCTGAAAGAAAAAAAAAAACCTGCCAATAAAGAATAGTATATTGGACAAAAAAATGTCCTTCGTATTTGAAAGAGATATGGACCTTCCCACATAAAAGCTGAGAGAGTCCATCACTACTAGGCCTGTCTTACAAAAATGTCAAAGGGAGTCCTTCAAGTTGAAATAACAATACTAAAATAGAACCCTAAAGCATATGAAAGTATAAAGCTCTATGTTAAAGGTAAGTATATAGACAAATACAGGATATTGTACTATAGAAACAGCCATGCATAAATCACTTTACATATAAAATAAGGAGATTAAAAATAATCTGACAATAAAAATATGTTAATGGATATACAATGTAAAAAGATGTTGTGTGTCATCAATAACAAAGTTTGTGGTGGGGAGAAATAAAAGTGTAGAATTTTTGTATGTGATTGAAGTAAAGATGTTATAATCCCTAAATACATCATTTTGCTTATGTTTTACCACAAGAGATAAATACATTATATTGTGATAAAATTGTCAATTCACTTGGAAGATATAACGATTATAAATATATACACAGCCAACATCAATACACCTAAGTATATGAAACAAATATTGACAAAACTAGAGAAGTAGCAATAATAAAGAAAACTTCCAGACAGTCGATTAATAAATAAATCAAGAAGGTGAACATTATAGGCCAAATGAACCTAACAGAAATATACAGAACATTCCATCTGAGAGCAACAAAATACACATTCATCTCAAGCATACATGGACCATCCTCCAGGATATATCACATGTCAGTTTACCATTCTTCACAAATTTAAGATTGAAATCACTTTAAGTACATTTTTCTACCATAATAAAATGAAATTAGAAATTAATAACAAAAAGAAAACTGGAAAATTAGCAAATGTGTGAAAACTAAATAACACATTCTTGACAATAAATGGGTCAAAAAGTAATTAAAAGAGAAATTAGAAAATATCTTGAGACAAGCAAAAATAAAGACGAAAATATCAAAATATGGTATACAGCAAAAGGAGTCCCCAAAGGAAATTACAGCACTAATTACTTATATTAAAAAAATGAAAGGTAACTAAACAGTAGAACTTTATACCTCAAGAAATTAGAAAAAGAAATAAGCCCAAATTAGCAGAAGTAAGGAAACAATAAACAATAAACAATTGAACAGAAATACACAATACCGGAAATAGAATAGTCATTGACAAAAGTAAGAGTTAGTTTTTTGAAAAGACTGACAGACCTTTAGACTAAAATAAAAATATGCACTACTACAGAAATACAAAGGATTATGAGACTAGTATGAACAATTATTTGCCAACAAACTGGATACTCTAGAAGAAATGGATAAATTCCTAGAAACATAAACCCCCTACCTAGGTTGATTAATGAAAAAAACAGAAAATCCAAACAGAACTAAAACTAGTAGGGAGATTGAATTCGTGATAAAAAACCTCCCAATAAGAAAATCCCAGGATCAGGCAGCTTCACTGGTTAATTCTATTATACATTTAAAGCACAATTAACAATAATTCTTCTAATAATAATTCTCTTCCTAAAAACTGGAGAGAAGGAAGCACTTCAAAACTCAATTTACAAGGCTAACATTAGCCTGCTACCAAGGCAAAGAAACTACAGGAAAAGAGAACTACAGACTAATATCCCTGGTGAATACAGATGCAAAAATCCTCAGCAAAATAAGAGCTAATCAAATTCAACAGCACATTAAAAATGCCATAAACTGTGAGGAAGTGGGATTTATTCCTGGGATGCAAGGATGGTTCAACACATGAAGTAAATCAATATGACACATCACATTAAGGGAATAAAGGACAAAAATCAACTGATGCAGAAAAAGCATTTAACTAAATGCAACACCTTTTTCATTATGAAAAGACTCAACAAATTAGGAATAGGAGAATTACCTCAGTATAACAAAAGCTATGCATGAAAAGACCACAGGAGGCATATCAGTAAGTGGTATAAAACTGAAAGATTTTCTTCTATGATCAAGAACAAGGCAAAGATGCTCACTCTTGCTACTTCTATTCAACAATGTACTAGAAGACTGAACCAGAGTAACTAGTTAAGAAAAAGATAAAAGGCATGGTTCATCTCCCCCCCAGTTTCCCTCAACTCCCTTCTCCTCTGAAAAACAACCTGAGGGTTTTGAAGGGGCGGGGGGTGGGAGGGTGGGGGAGCCAGGTGGTGGGTATTGTGGAGGGCACGCATTGCATGGAGCACTGGGTGTGGTGTAAAACTATGAACTCTGTTACGCTGAAAAGAAATAAAAAAAAAAAATTATTAAAAAAAAAAAAGATAAAAGGCATTCAAATAGGATATGAAGTAAAATTATTTTTGTTCATATGTGGTGTGATCTTAAATGTAGAAAACCCTACAGATTCCACAAAAATTTGTTAAAAATAATAAACGAATTCACCAAAGTTACAGGATACAAAATCAACACACAAAAATCAGTTTTCTGTGCACTTGTGGAAAACAATCTAAAAATGGAAATTAAGAAAACAATTTTATTTATAATATACTGAAGGGAATAAAATACATAGAAATAAATTTAACCAAGGAGTTTAAAGTCTTGTACATTTGAAAATGTAAACATCGCTGAAAATAATTTTTAAAAGAAAGAATTAAAGAGTAGAGAGCCCAGATATGGACCCTCAACTCTATGGTCAAATAATTTTCGACAAAGCAGGAAAAAATATACAGTGGAAAAAAGACAGTCTCTTCAATAAATGGTGCTGGGAAAATTGGACAGCTATATGTAGAAGAATGAAACT